>JAJONR010004101.1:0-54988 GCA_029582245.1 Solanum etuberosum
AAAAAAAAAAAAAAAAAAAAAACTTGACTCCTAAATTCTCATTAGAAAAATCCTTTTCCCTTGTGGTGCCCATAGCTATGAGCTGATCATGTTTCTTTCTCTCTTCACCCATATTACCTAACAGAAAATTTCTTCTTCAACAACAATGGGGACTGGCAAGCAAAGATGGAGAATCTCCTTCCACAAATCTCCACCTTTTCCTATTGAATTCATCTGTCCAATTCCTGAGTCTCTCATGGCTGACCCTATAATTGTCTCTTCTGGTCATACCTTCGAACGTAACTGTGTTCATGCCTGCAAATCCCTTTGTTTTACACCCATCTTGCCTGATGCTTCTCTGCCCAATTTCTCTACTATTATCCCTAATCGAGCCCTCAAATCTACCATTATCAACTGGTGCTCTTCTTCACATATTGAACCTCCTCAACCCATCGATTTCATCTCTGCTCAAAATCTCGCCCGTACATTAATGGCTACCCAAAACCCACAAATATTTCGTCAACAGATCCATAGTAATGGTAACTCTGTACTCCTCGTTTATTGTCAGCTCTTCGATCTATCATCACCTCCAGATATGCTTCAGTACAGGTGAATTCCGTAGCAGCGTTAATGAATCTCTCGTTAGAAAATCGAAACAAGGTGAAGATTGTGCGTTCTGGAATTGTTCCCAGTGTAATTGATGTGTTAAAAGGAGGATTCCCTGAATCACAGGAACATGCTGCTGGTGCACTTTTTAGTTTAGCATTGGATGATCAAAACAAAACTGCTATTGGGGTTTTAGGTGCATTGCCGCCTCTTCTTCACTCTCTACGTTCTGATTCAGAACGGACTCGGCATGATTCTGCTTTAGCTCTGTTTCACCTTTCTATGGCTCAGAGTAACCGCACTAAGTTGGTTAAACTTGGCACGGTTTAGTCACTATTAAGCATGGTGAGAACCGGTCCTATGACGAGTCGAATTCTGTTAATACTGTGTATCATGGCAGGTAGTTTAGAGGGTAGAGGAGCTATGCTTGATGGGGGTGCAGTGGAGTGTTTCGTAGGTATGTTGAGAAGGGGGGAAGAGTTTGATACAGAGTCGATTCGCGAGAGTTGTGTTAGTGTATTATATGCATTAAGTCATGGTGGACTTAGGTTTAAAGGGTTGGCAAAGGAGGCTGTTGCAGAGGGCTTGTTGATGACAACGCTTGAAGAAATGACAAGTGAACGGGCGAAGAATAAGGTCAAGAGGATATTAGAGGTGTTGAGGGAAAAAGATGAAGAAGAGGAGGAAGTTGACTGGGAGGAGTTGCTTAATTCTGATGAACAGTGAGTTGTGGTTTTTGGGGAAAATGTTTGTAGCATGAGCAATGTTCTTCATTTCTTGTGTGAATGAGGCTTATTCTGTGAACCTGCTGCGGTTTACGTCTGTCTTCTTGGTTAGTTGTGCTTATGTTGAGTCGATCAGCTATCGCTGGTGTGGAAGTTTGAAAGTACAATGCAAAACTGAGATTTAAGTGTGTTTGGTATGGAGGAGAATATTTTCTTTTGGTTTCTTACTTATTTTTTTAGTGTTTTGATAAGTAAACAAAAAATGTTATTTTGAAGAGCAATCAAACAAAAAGCTATAGGCGTGGTAGAGTGTCGGTTGTGGGGCCTCAGGGGTGGGATGGTGAAGAGGTAGGGGTTAGGGACATTAGGTGGATGAGAGAATACAACAAACATACAACGTCATTTATACAACTTGTTCTCTTGCTTTCAATAAGAAAGTCATTTTTCTCATTTTAACAAACTTATTTTTCTAGAAAAAATGTCATGAAGATCGGATGACAAAAAAAATTCTAATAAGAACACAAATACTGCAAGAATAACACGAGAATCGTTCCCTTCCATTACAAAAAAAATGTGCAGAGACACACATACAAAATAAAAAATTATTTTTAATGATATGGCTTAAGCTCAAAAACCTCAAGAAAAATTGGTATCTATGGATGTAGCGTAGATAGACAGGTTTTCTGGATCTGTTTGGACGTTTAAATATCAAAATATATCAAGAAAGCACAAGTTAAGTAGTTGATCAAGTGACAGATGCAACAGTTCACCATTTTCATGGGCACTTGGGTCTGCCTCCGCGAGTAGTCATATTAGCATAGCATTTGCCACATTTCTCTCTGTTTCCATATTGGCCTGGTGGAACACATTTGCATCTTAAACAGCAAGTAGTACATGCTCTTAGGCATACGTTCTTCCTTGAATGCAATTTGCATCTCACCGAACATGGGGGAATGCAATCTGCACATATAAAAAGTTGCAAATCAATGTATAGATTCCCGTCTTTATACTTTTTAGTTTTAGTGTTTTTTATTGGAAGAAGTACGACTATGATACTATTGCCCGATTTCATTGCATAAGGCGTCCGTCATAGTTTTTCTTATTCTAGATAGAGATTCAAATTTATCTAAATACCAGATACAAGAAACAGGAGATGAATAGATCAGATAAAAGAAAAAAAGATACAACTTAAAAGTACTCTTGTATAAGTGTGTTATACCTGCTGTGGTCTTTGGTGGTGAAACGGGGGGAGTAGGGAGTGCTGGTGATGGAGGAGGTGGTGGTAGCTTGACTGCCGGAGGTGGGGATGGTAACTTAACTGGTGGTGGTGGTGGAGGTGGCGGTAACTTGACTGCCGGAGGTGGGGATGGTAACTTAACTTGTGGTGGAGGAGGCGGGGTGATCACTTGGGTGAGTGGGTATGGAGTTGTTGGTGGCATGGGGACCGGAGGTGTTGGAGAGGATACATTGACGGGTGGGAAAGCACCAGGAGCACCGGGAGCAGCTCCGTTCTGTCAAGAAACAGGAAA
The DNA here is from genome assembly GCA_029582245.1 of Solanum etuberosum. NCBI lineage: Eukaryota > Viridiplantae > Streptophyta > Magnoliopsida > Solanales > Solanaceae > Solanum > Solanum etuberosum. The sequence continues at coordinate 2,840 of JAJONR010004101.1, forward strand.
GAAGGAAGAAAAAGTTCAATGAGTTAGCATACTTTGGTGAACTACTCTTGGGTACAAGAATCTTAGCAACTCATAAATATAATAGTTTACACTTCATAAAAGTTGTTTATCATAATAACAATGTTGATCCGTAAATTTCTCAGATAAGCACTTAACTAATAGTTATTATTTGAGAAATTGATTTTCTAAGATGATAACTACTATTTGAGAAATTGTGTAAGAATTTTACAATATAATACTTCATTTGATTAGGAACAAACGAATGTAAATGTTCATTATGTTAGCATGTATTACGAAAAATGTCTGATAAAATTCATATTTTATGTGGTTAGCTTAACTTAAGATCGATCTAAGCATACTAAAGGCAAAGATCTAAAATATATCATGTGTTGTAGTTCAGAAACAAATAAGTGAGTAAAAAAACATACCGCAAAAGCAATTAGAAGGAAAAGGCAAAGACAAGTGGCGCCATTGTTGGAGAAGAAGATTTAGGAGTAGCCAGTTGATGAAAGATTGATAATAGGAAGAATAGACATATAGCAGGGAATAACTAGTGGTACATATCATGCTTCCCCTTGTATCCACTTATAACCTTCTACCATAATCCCCGATTGTGGGTTCGAGTCACCCAGAAAGCAAAAATGGAAGCTCTTAGGTGGAGGCCAGAGTAAAATAAAATAAAATATCTCTATATATATATATGAGAAAAGACATAAAGTTACCATTGAAGTTGTCTCAAATTTTCAAAAAGACACCTTAACTTTGCAATTGTCCTATTACCCCACTAAACAATTATGAACTGATATTATTATATCATTTTCCGATTAGCCCCAGATTTTAAAAAGCAAGTGTGTTCACACACCAATCATTACATGACACGTGTTAATTTAATTAAAAATATAAAAAAAAATTCTTTTTAAATTTCTTCTTTATTTCTCTCTCTTAATTTTTGACTTACTTTAATTTTGATTTCATCTTAAATTCCACTTCATCTTCCACTCCCACTTTCAAGCCGATCCATCCCTCCATTTTCTTTTTTTTTCTTCATCTTCCACCCTCACCCCATCCCCACGTCAAGTTGAACCCCTCTCCCCTTTTTTTTCTTTTCTTTTTCTTCTTCTTCTCCTCCAATCAAATTTTTTATTTCAGTGATTTTTTTATAAAAATAAATCATACTATTTTCTAGACTTTATTGAATTATTGATAACAAAACTAATTACTTTTCTAAGAAAATTTAAAATTTTGAAGGTATCGTATAACTTCAAAATTAGAAATGATAATTTTAAAAGAATCAATGAATTCCCCGAAAATTGAAAGAACTTGATTGAAATCGGATAAAAAAACTATATAATAACTCCTAATCATCTTGAAATCTAGTGGGTTTATCAAATTGTTCGAAATGTAAGAAAATATTTAGATAAAGTTTTAAAATTTAAGAGAATAAAACTAATAGTAGTAAAAAAAGGAAGGTGAAGTTGTGGTAAAAATGGTGACATTGAAAGTGAGAAACTTCAATGGAGATGACGATGAATTTTTGAAGAAGAAAGAAGAAAGAAAGATAAAAAATAACAAGGAAAAAAAGTTTAAATAATAAGAAAATATATTCTATCATAAAATACTTGTAAATATAAAATTATGTTAGTTATTTTAGATTGTTCACTCTCTTTGAGAGAGTGCACACACTCTCTATGTAAGATGAATAAAAAATGATGTAATAATATCAGTTTAAGATTATTTAGTGGGGTAATAGAACGCCCGCATAGTTAAGGTGTCTTTTTAAAAATTCGGGACAAGTTCAAGTGTCACTGTCTTTTCTCCTATATATATATGTGTGTGTGTGTGTGTGTGTCATGCATGTGCACATGAAAGTTAGAGGGATATATGTTTCATCTAGAGAAGACATAAATTCCACCTTTAACTTGTATCGAAAAGTCACTTACATGCTTAAACTATTATGATGACCTATTACACACATTTACAATTCAAAAGTGAATTTATTTACCCCTTAAAACTGACGTGGCAACGAAATAAAATGAAAATAAAAACTAAACGCGTCAGTTAGAAATAAAATAAAAATAATAATTAGGATAAGCTTTTAACCCCCCTCCCCCCCTCTATTCTTCTTTTTCACATCTCTTCTTCTTTTTCACATCTCTTCTTCTTCATTCTTTATACATCACAATCTCAAAGCACAACTATTCTTTTTTATTAGTAATTAGGTTAATTCTCATAGATTTGTTAGTGAATAATTGTATTTTGTGATAATTTTTACTAGAGAAAGAATCTAAAAAGAATTTCGGATATACCTAAATAAATAAATCCTTAAGTTATGTTTAGGTGTTTGGTTGATTGTTTCTATCTTTTCTATTTTTTGACTTTGTTAAAGAAATTTTGGTTGTTAATCAATTTTTGGGTTTGGTTGTAATTGCAGCTTTATGGGTATGGTGGTTCTAGGTAATGGGTGAAAAAAAGAAGAGGAAATTGAAGGTGGTGAAGAAGATTAGTCAATTTTTGAATTTGATGAAGATGAAAACTTTATGAGTATGGTGGCATTGGGTAGTGATTTTGAAAAAAAGAGTGAAAATTGAAGATGGTAAAGAAGAAAAAAATTATATTGAAAATGTTGACGGTGATATTTAGTGGTGGATGACGAAGAAGAAGAAGAATTCAAGGTGATATGGCGGTGGTGAAGAACAATGAAGAACAAAGAATCAATAGTGAATAAGGTAGCTGAATATGATTTTTTTCGTGAGATAAGAGATGGAGTAGGTGAGATTTTTTTGATGAAGAAGGTATAATTATCAGAGAATTTTAATAATTAATTAGTGTAAAATATTGTTAACAAAAGAAAATTAATTAATAAAGAAAACAAAACAAAATTTTTTATAAAAAATTATAATTTTTGACATGGCGCTGACGTAGCGCTGATGTGGCGGCGAGTGTATTACACCACACCCTATGAGAGTGTTGTTACACGTCTCAGGGTGGTATTAAATTCACTTTTGAATAGTAAAGGTGTGTAGTAGATCATCATGATAGTTTAAGCGTGTAAGTGACTTTTCAATATAAGTTCAGGGGGGATTTATGTCTTTTCCCATGTTTCATCCGTCGTCTCAAATTATCTCATATTTCTCTTTTACCCCTGCCTTAAAAAAATAGTATAATTAAGGAGGATTTTCACAAACATACCTTAAGTTATAACTTTTCTTGGGATAAGGCACAAGTACCCTCTAGAGTATGATAAAAATTCCAGAGACACATCTTAACCAAATTAAGGTCCTATTACCACCCCGAATCCATTTTTTTGTAATTTTGTACACCTTTATGGCTTAAATATTGCCCAAACATCTCCCACGCGCCTCAACTACGTCGAGTCACTGATTGTGCCACGTAAGTCAAAAGGTGTATAAAATTACAAAAAAATAAATTCATGGAATAATAGGACCTTAGTTTAATTAAAGTGTGTTGTGTCTCTGAAATTTCGATCATAGTTTAGAGGGATACTTATGTATTATCTCATTTTTCTTTATTGAATATTTTATTCTATTATATTGTGTCATTATCTCTAATGAATGTGCTTATAATATTCAAATTATATTTTTCTTAAAATTTTAAAATAATAAATAATCTAAGATAACTATTTTTAAAAATCACAATATATCTGTATTAATTAATGGTAGGATATTGGTGGTGTTGCTCCAGTTAGTTGCCAGCTTGGTTGATGAATGATGGTATGGGCTAGACATTGATGAATTGGTGGTAGATATGCTAAATCTAAGTGTTATTATACAAATACATATCCCCAAGCCAACAGGACTGATAAAACTAATATATTATATCTATTTCACATCTTAGTGTGTGCTTCACTTTTTTATTTACCTCTGCACGAGGTCTGTCCTTTCACACTAGATACGTTTTCTTCCTTTCCAAACCACATGTTTTCTTTTCTTGATTTATGAGTTGTTACCCCTCCTTGGTCGTCATATAATATAATAACAATAATAACATATTTAATGATATATTATAAGTCGGTCAGAGAAAAATATAGTGCATATAGTCACGGAGATCTTCTCGTAAAGTTAGAGAGTTAGGCTGTTTCTGAAAGATACTTGGCTCAAATATCGCAAATTCAAGTACAAAGTGGAAGAAAATAATGTAGAAATCATAGCAGCTAAACAATGCAAAATCTACAAGAAAGGAACAACGGCCTTATAAATTCACTAGAAACCCTTCTTGAGATTGGAGAGTAGTCGCCTGAATTTCGGTACAATTCTATCTACGCTGGTGGCGTAGGTTATGTGGTTTGCGTTGTCTTAACTCTTATCAAAATAGATGCTCAATACTATCTCGAAAATATATGAAATAATGCTCATTAACTAATACTCACTAGGTTGAGTTAATGCTCAAAAGACCTTCTTTAAGGGATAACTGATCTTTACTTTAACTGACTGGAATGCTTCTGAAAACTATTTATGCTTTTCTTGGAATAATGCTTTCTTTCTTAATGCAAATTAATACATTTGGACCATTAATATTCACTTAAAACGCTTCTCAAATGATGCTTTAAAAAATATGTTTGGACTCACTTTAAATTTCAAAATCAATGCATGGAAATAACTACACAAAAGCTTTAACAAAATCTCATCAACTTAAGGTTCATGAGATAATATAAACATGAACAACAACTCAAGGATCTCAATGCATAAAGTATCATAATCTCATAATTAAGCAATTAGAACTCAGAATAATAAGAACACAAACCAAATTCATAGTTTCATGGGACTTTAGATAGAACCCTAGATTTAACTCTCAACTAACTAAATTTAGATGTAGGGCGTGAAGACAAACTTAGTCAACCACTATATTTTGCTTTATATACCTGAAAGAACAAAGTTTTTAAAGAAGATGCCTGAAAACTCTAGCTTTTGCCTTGCTTACATTGGTTTCTGAGTTTGAGGGAGTTAAGAGTGTAGGGATTTGACTCCTCTCCATTTTTCTCAAGTTCTAATTTAGATGAGTGACACCTATATTGCTTAAGTATCAAAGGTCTAGCTTAATTAATATTCTTAATCATAGAAGTATACTAATTAACCATGACTAAAATAAGAAATATTAATATTTAAAATTTCCAAACTTTGGTAAGAAAATATATCAGTTTCCCAAAATTTTGAGAACGAATGGAATCACTTCTATAATTTATAATTTAAGTTACGATCAATATCAAAATGACATTTTTTTAGTATTTGACCCTTGCATGAACTATTGCGAAAACCTTTGCATGAACCATCTGATTTATTATATGGTGAGAGATATGATCATTTGTATTTGACCCTTGCATGAACTATTGCAAAAACCTTAGCCGGTAGGAAGGTTTTGAACTCGACCAAGTACTAAAGGTCTCTTATGACCCTAAACCATTTCCCATGCAACTACCACACATAAAAATGACCCTTAACACAGAATAACAAGTAGGACATCACCTGGTTGAAACTTATATACTTACGACAGAAGATTCATATTCTAAGAATAGAGTTGAGAGGTGTTACACGATGAAACTCAGACATTGACCATACAAATTTATTCGATAGGAAGGTTTTGAACTCGACTAAGTACTAGATGTCTCTTACATACCGATACCTCATGAAATGATAAACTATCCCCCCACAACAACCTCAAAATACTACTACTACTAAAGAGATAAAACTGGAGTCGTTCTAAAGCAAGGAGGCCTCACCAAAAGCTAATGAGTTGATGATGTGATATCAACGAAGCACTTTTTAATGATCCTGAATACTTGTATCTGCATCATAAAACAATGCAACGTCGGATGACGTCAGTAGATGGAATGTACAGTATGTAATAAAAATGAAGGAAACAAACAACTGAATTGAAAAATTGAAAGTAACTCAACCGAAATAAAGCATGAACATGAATTAAAATTATTTAAGCTTCACAAAAAAGTGCAATGATAGAAAATACTGAAATACATATATAAATATACTTTACTTTCATGAGGAGTTTCTCTACCCGACAACCATTACTATGAGTCTCTTTATGATACAACGTCTCACCCACGTTGCCAGAACCGTCCTATACTTTGCCGGAGTATAAAACACAACTCAACTTATGGATCCACTAAAAAGCCTTCTTGAGGCGGGAGAGGAGTCACCCCAAATTTTGGTATGATCATATCTACATTGGTGGCGTAGTTTATGGAGTTTGAGTTATCTTAACTCTTACCCGAATCGGTGCTCAATACTACTTCCAAAATATGTGAAATAATGCTCAATAAATAATACTTACTAGGTTGAGTAAATACTCAAAATGTTCTCTTTAAGGGATAAATGATCTTTACTTTAATTTGGTGAAATTTTTCTGAAAACTATTTATGCTTTTCTTGAAATAATGATTTCTTTCTTAATGCAAATTAATACATTTTGGACCATTAATGTTCCCTTAAAACCCTTCTCAAATGATGTTTTAAAAATATGCATGGACTCACTTTAAATTCCAAAATTAATGCATGAAAATAATTACACACCAGCTTTAACAAAATCTCATCAACTAGGATTCATGTGATAATATAAGTATGAAGAAAAACTCAAGGAGTCTAATGCATAAAATATCATAATATCATAATTAAGAAATCACCACTCGAAATAAGAACACAAATCAAATTTACAATTTCATGGGACTTTTGATAAAATCCTAGATTTAACTCTTTATTGACTGAATTTAGATATAGGGCGCAAGGACGAAGATAGTCCACCAATATGAATAACTTATTGTTGGTTTGGGAGCATTTTAATATTATTAAATAATGGTTAAGGTGCATATTTCCCATTCCTCTTGCAGCTATTCCTATCAGAATGTTAGTGGCCTTTTAATTGTATTTTGGAATCAATGTTTTGAGGCTTAATTTCCCATTACTTGACGGTTCTGACATTGACCATTGGTGGCACTTATTTGCTGCTTTACTCCATTTGGAGTTATTGTTTGTTATGTTACAACATTTCTTGTTAGCAGCTCTTAGCCGTTGGTGGCCTTTGCCATTACTTCTCCATTATTCTTCCTGAATTATATCTTGTAACCTATGTAACTCTTAATGCCATTTATTTTCACTATTTACCACCCATTATTTTCCTATTCATTGCTAGGAAGACATCCCCAACTATAAATAGTGGTGGTCTTCACTTGGTTTTGAAACACAAGAAAAATATAGAGTGAAAAAGTTAGTCAAAATGAGAGTTCTTATTAATTGAAGGGAGGTGTTCTTTTTGTGGTGCTTTGGATTCAACTCTTGTCCAGAGTTGTTAAGTTAAATTTTGTGATTAGACTGTTGTATCCTGGAGGAGACAAGTCAAGAAGGACTACTGCTGGACCGGTGAAAAACATTTGCTGCAGTGTGCTTGAATCTCCTTAAAGAGAGCGAGGTATCCGTGCCTCAGCCTGAAGATATTTTTATTTCTTCATTTTTATTTTCAATTTTAATCTTGTAGTTATGTTATTTTGTAATTTTTCACTAATAATTTTAAGGAGATTCACCATGGCTACAATTGAAAAAACCACGGATGTCAAGATGGGAGACCTTAACAAGCCATTTCGGTTCAATGGTAACCATTTCAAGAGATGGAAGGGTAAAGTACTTTTCTACTTAAGTCTTCTCAATGTTTCTTATATGTTAACTGAGAAGAATCCTAATAAAGTAGACATCACCTCTATGAATGATGATGAAACCATTTCTCATCTAGAGAAAGTGGAAAAGTACGATGGTGATTCCTATAAGTGTCGGTATTATATTCTTAATTGTCTATCTGATAATTTTTATGATTATTATGATAGAACTTACTCTAGTGCAAAGTAAGTATGATATCGAAGAGGCTGGAGCGAAAAAATATGCGGCTAGTAGATTTTTTTGTTTCCAAATGGTGAACAATAAATCAGTGGTAGACCAAGCTCATGACTTTATAATGATTGTTGGAGAGCTCAGGTCCGAGGAGGTTAAAATTGGAGATAACCTTATTGTTTGTGGCATACTATATACGCTTCCACCTTCTTGGAAGGAATTTCAAAAAACTATGCGCCACAAACAAAAGAAAACCTCTCTTGAAACCTTGATAATGAAAATCCGCATGGAAGAAGAGGCAAGGGGCAAAGATGCACTTTTACAAACAAAAGAGAACAACATCACAACGAAGGTAAATTTAATTACTTCAAATAATGTTACTCCTGAATTTCACAAAAATACATCTTTGAAGCCTAAGAAGAAAAAATTTAAGAAAAATAATGGTAGACCTCCCAAGAAAAATAATGATGAAAATAACCAAGCACAAAATCAACAAGTTCAAGATAAGGGACCGTGCTTTGTTTGTGGCAAGGGTGGGCATATTGCTCGATTTTGCAGATTTTGGAAACGTGGTCCTAACCCTCAGGAAAACGTTACCGAAGAACCTTTTGTGGCGGTGATTACCGACATAGACATGGTTGAGAGTGTTGATAGATGGTGGGCTGATTCTGGTGCAAACCGTCATGTATGTTATGACAAAGACTGGTTTAAAAAATATACTCATTTTGAGGAGCCCAAAATCACCATGCTTGGTGATTCTCACACAACTCAAGTGCTTGTAACGGGAGATGTCGAATTGTGTTTTACTTCTGGAAGAGTATTAACTTTGAAAGATATACTCTATACTCCTTCCATGAAAAAATTTGATGTCTAGTTTTCTTCTTAATAAAATAGCCTTTAAACGGATTATTGAATCTGATCAATATGTAATTGTGAAGAAAGGTATTTTTGTGGGAAAGGGGTATGCTTGTGATGGGATGTTTAAACTGAATGTTGAAAAGAATAAAGTTTCTACTTTTGTTTATATGTTTTCTTCTACCAATTTTTGGCATGCTCATTTGTGTCATATTAATGATCGTTATGTTGGAATCATGAGAAGTTTAGGATTAATCTCAATGGTTAATTTTTGTTAAAAAAAGTGTGAGGCTTGTAGTAAAGCCAAAATCACTAAACGACTTCATTTTCAAGTTGAAAGAAAACTGATTTGTTAGAATTAGTTCATATTGATATTTGTGAACTTGGAGGAATTTTAACTCGTGGAAGTAATAGATATTTTATCACTTTCATTGATGATTTTTCTAAGTTTACATATGTTTACTTGATGAAAAATAAAAGTGATGCTTTTGAAAATTTCAAACTTATCTCCATGAGGTTGGAAATCAGTTTGGTAGAAAAATAAAAAGAATTAGAAGTGATAGAGGCCGTGAATATGAGTCAAATGAGTTTAATTCTTTTGTTAGATCATTGAGAATAATTCATGAAACTACTCCTCCTCATTCTCCTTCATCTAATGGAGTAGCGAAAAGGAAAAATAGAACTTTGGTTGAATTGACTAATGCCATGCTTATTGAGTCACATGCACCTTTAAATTTATAGGGTGAAACTATTTTAACTGCTTGTTATGTGTTCAATCGTGTGCCTCATAAAAAGTCTAAATTGACAACTTTGAAATTGTGGAAAGGTCATAAGCCAAGTTTGGGATATCTAAGAGTTTGGGGTTGTCTAGCCTTTGTGAGGCTAATGGATTCCAAGATTACAAAGTTGGGTAAGAAAGTTACTACTTGTGCTTTTCTTGGTTATGCTTCAAATAGTACAACCTATAGATTTTTTAATCTTGAAGATAATGTTATAATTGAATCAGGTGATGCTATTTTTCATGAAAATAAATTCCCTTTTGATTCTAAAAATAGTGGGGGTCAAAGGATTGAACAAAATATTTTGTCACTACCTAGTTCTTCTACTTCTACTTTGAAAAATAAAGAAATTTATGATTTTGAGTTAAGAAGAAGTAAAAGAGCTAGAGTAGAAAAAAAATTGGTCCTGATTTTTATATGTTTAATGTTGGAGATGACCCTCTCACTTTGAAAGAAGCTTTATCTTCACATGACTCCATTTTTTGGAAATAGGCTGTAAATGATTAAGTGGAATCACTGATTTCTAATAAAACTTGAAAGTTAGTTGATTTACCACCGGGTTGTAAAACAATTGGTTGCAAATGGGTCTTACGAAAAAAATTGAAACCCGATGGATCTATTGATAAATATAAGTCTAGACTAGTTGCAAAAGGTTTTAAACAACTAGAAGGCCTACAATTTTTTGATACTTTTTCTCCGGTAACAAGAATTACATATATAAGACTTTTAATTGTTATTGCTGTAATTTTTGATTTGCAAATTTATCAAATGGATGTAAAAACTGCTTTTTTAAATGGAGACCTAAATGAGGAAATTTATATGGATCAACCTGAATATTTTGTTGAAGCAGGCCAAGAAAGCAAAGTATGTAAAGTTGTAAACTTACTAAATCCCTATATGGCTTGAAACAAGCACCAAAGCAATGGAATGAAAAGTTTGATTCCTGTATGATTGAAAATGATTTTAAAACAAATGAGTGTGATAAGTGCATATATCATAAGTCTTGGAATAATTCACATGTGATTATTTGCCTATATGTTGATGATTTATTGATCTTTGGCTCTAACATGAATGTTATTGATGAAGCTAAAAATATTCTTAGAAGCCATTTTGATATAAAAGATGTTGGTGAGGTAAATTTTATTCTTGGAATAAAAATAACAAGAACATGTGATGAAATTTCCTTGACCAGTCACATTATGTTGAGAATTTTTTTTAAAAAAAATATAATTTTCATGATTGCAAGCATGTTGTAACTCCTTTTGATTCAAGTATTCACTTATTTCCTGTTGAAAGTGAAATTGATGTAATAAATCAAAAGGAATATGCTAGCATAATTAGAAGTTTGAGATTTGTGACTGATTGCACTAGGCCTGATATTGCATATGCAGTAGGAGTACTTGGCAGGTTTACAAGCAAGCCAAGTAATGAACATTGGCGTGCTATAACAAGAGTTATGAGATATTTAATTGGAACAAAAAATTGTGGTTTGTTCTATAAAAAATATTCTGCTGTACTTGAAGGCTTTAGTGATGCAGATTGGAACACTTTATCAGGTGATTCCTGTTCTACCACTGATTATGTCTTTACTTTTGGTGGTGGTGCTATTTGTTGGAGATCAAAAAAGCAAACTATAATTGCTAACTCTACCATGGAGGCTGAACTAATTGCTTTTGCTTCAGCTAGTGAGGAAGCGATTTGGTTAAGAGATTTATTATTTCAAATACCTTATGTTGAAAAACCAATTCCTCCTATTTTAATTCATTGTGATATCACCGCTACGATTGGTAGAGTTCATAACCGTTATTACAACGGTAAATCAAGACCTATAAGGAGGAAACACAGTAATGTAAGATCGTATTTGACAAATGGTACCATTAATGTTTATTATGTCAAATCTTGTGATAATATTGCAAATCCTCTTACTAAGGCCTTAACGAGAGAAAAGGTATGGAGCACATCGAGGGGATGGGATTGAAGCCTATAAATCCTTGAGTCATATATGAGGAAACTCAACCTGGAGACTAGAGATCCTATAACCAGGTTCAAAGGGAAAAACTAATCATATGATGACTTGTTGTGAAAAATGCACTATGTTTTTATTTCCCTCCCTATGTGAGTGCATTGTTTCCTATAGTAATTTGTGAAGGTTGAGTTGATAAAATTCTTAATGATTATCTGTAGCCCGTATGGGTGGAATGTTAACCTTACGATTTCACCTATGTGAGTGTGGAAGTAGGTCGCTTTCTATGAGAATTGGGCTTAATCTCAAAAGCACTCATGAAATCGGGATAGCACAAGGCCTTAACGTGCTGACTGTTAAAGCTCATGTCAACACCTTGATTATTATGTGTGGACAATGATATTTTATTTTCCTTAAGCAGTCATAGTTCAAGTCTGAGACCACTACGACTTTGGAGTAAAAATTATTGTTTCGCTAAGTGGAGGTTCAATGCAGAGCACACCTTCATTAGGAATAGTAATCTTCCTTCAGCTGATAGACTCTCTTGGTTAATATTATAATGAGTGGGAGATTGTTGGTTTGTGAGCATTTTAATATTATTAAATAATGGTTAAGGTGCATATTTCCCATTCCTCTTGCAGCTATTCCTATCAGAATGTTAGTGGCCTTTTAATTGTATTTTGGAATCAATGTTTTAAGGCTTAATTGCCCATTACTTGACGGTTCTGGCATTGACAGTTGGTGGCACTTATTTGCTGCTTTACTCCATTTGGAGTTATTGTTTGTTATGTTACAACATTTCTTGTTAGCAGCTCTTAGCCGTTGGTGGCCTTTGCCATTACTTCTCCATTATTCTTCCTCCATTATTCCTTGTAACCTATGTAACTCCTAAGGCCATTTATCTTCACTATTTACCACTCATTATCTTCCTATTCATTGCTTGGAAGACATCTCCAACTATAAATAGTGATGGTCTTCATTTGGCTTAGAAACACAAGAAAAATATAGAGTGAAAAAGTTAGTAAAAAAGAGGGTTCTTATTAGTTGAAGGGAGGTGTTCTTTTGTTGGAGATTTGGACCTAACTCTTGTCCAGAGTTGTTGAGTTATATTTTGTGATTAGACTGTTGTATCCTAGAGGGGACAAGTCAAGAAGGACTACTGCTGGACCGGTGAAAAACATTTGCTGCAGTGGGCTTGAATCTCCTTAAAAAGAGCGAATATCCGCGCCTCAGCCTGAAGAGATTTTTATTTCTTTCATTTTTATTTTCAATTGTAATCTTGTAATTCTGTTATATTGTAATTTTTCACAAACACTTTACATTCTTGGAAGAACAAAGTTCTTGAACAAACTTGAAGAAGATGCTTGAAAACCGTAGCTTCTTCCTTGCTTAAGGCGGTTTCTGAGTTTGAGGGAGTTAAGAGTGTAAGAACTTAGTCTCCAGCATGAAAACCCTTTTAGGATATGCATAATGTCATGACTTATACTTAAGAAAAGTTGGAAATGACAAAAGAAACCCTAATTAAAATGCTTCCAACCTTCCATGAGGCCATCTATGATCCATTGTTTGATCTAAAGACCGTAGATCCAATCTTTGGAAGTTGGACTGAAATTTGAGTTTCAGAACTTCATTCAACGAGCCCAAATTATGGCCTGTAGATGCTTCTACGACCCGTACTTGGATCCATAGGAATTGGACCCAAAAATGACTTTTGGGACTTTTTTCCACGAGTGAACACTATGGGCCGTACTTCAATCTACGACTCGTAGATGAGGTTTGTAGGTCACTGTCTCAGAAGACTCTACTGTGGTAGTGTCTGGTAAAACAATCTTAACTTTTTTCTCTAAACTTTAAATGAGGAAAATTCTGTGGCGTTGGAAAGAAAACTCATAGAATTTTAATGTGATAGGTTTATGGGCCACCTAATTCATTATATGATGAGAGATATGATCATTTGAATTTTACCTATGCATGATCTAATGCAAAAAAATTGTCCGGTAGGAAGGTTTGAACTCAACTAAGTACTAGAGGTCTCGTATGATCCTAAACCACTTCCCATACATAAGAATGACCCTTAACACATAAGCACAAGTAGGACATCACCTGGTTCAAACTTATATACTTATGACGAAAGATTCATATTGTAAGTATAGAGTTGCGAGGTGTTACATTGTGAAACTCCAACATCAACCATACAAATTCATAAAAGGTAAATCTGTAGTTTACTTCTTTAATGAGGAAAATGACTAGTCGGCTGAAACCTGCAAACTTACCATCATAGGCAACTTTATGAGGATCAGAGAGGATTTCTTGAAAAATATCCCTATTAAAGGGTCAGTTAAGATAGGAACCTACAACATGCATCATGTATTCATAGATTTTGACCTAGAAGAAGATCACAAAAATATTTTATTGTTGGAACTTTTTGAATATTTGTAATGCCTAAATAAAGTTGTTGAAATGGATGACAGATTTCAAACCTGAAGTAGTAACAACCTTGGCCCCTGTTTGGGTTAATCTCCTTGATCTAAGATGACATTTTTTCGACTGGGAAGCTCTTTGTAGAATAGTGACCCCTGTCAGTTTTGCTGAATGAGTGCTCTCAAATGAGAGTTCTTCCATTAATTAGAAAGAATTCTGATTTACAGGCCTAAAAATATGCTATATATCCCTAAATATATGCTATTCCTAATTGTAATATCTCTGAAAATATGCTACATTAATCTATGCTATCTCCTATCATCATTACACAAATATTTAGAGTTATAACATAGATATGTACAGATATTTAGAATCTGTCCAATCATGCTAACATCCCCCATCAAATTGATGCCGGTGGATCAAAAAGCATCAATTTTCCTACCAGATACTGATGACGTTGTCATGCCATAGACTTTGTAAACACATCAGCTATTTAAAGATAACTGGATACATGTGGAAGAGTAATGACTCTCTCATCTACTACTTATCTGATATAATGACAGTCCACTTCAATGTGTTTGGTCCTTTCATGATAAACTGGATTAGTAGCAATCTGAATAGCACTTGTGTTGTCAGCATGGAGAGGAGTGGGATTAGATTGAGGAAATCCAATTTCTGCAAGTAAACCATGAAGCCAAACAATCTTAGAGAAATCAGTAGACATTGCTCGATAATTAGATTCGGTGGAAGATTTTGATACACGGTCTTGCTTCTTGCTCTTCCAAGATATCAAGGAATCTTCAAGAAACATGCACCAACCCGTGACGGAGCGACGAGTATAAGGACATCCATCCCAATCAGAATCACTAAATGCATTAAGCTGAATCTCAGAACCATTAGGAAAGAATAATCCACGAGTAGATGTTCCCAAGAGATATCAAATGATGCGACAGACAGCCACCAAATGTAGATGGCGTAAAGCCTGCATAAATTGACTTACTTGTTGAACTGTAAAACAGATATCAAACCGAGTAATAGTAAGATAATTTAGGCTCCCAACTAATTGCCGATACAAAGTTGGATCAGGAAGAAGATCTCCTTCCGCACGACAATACTTTACATTCAATTCTAATAGAGTATTTACAGAGGAAGATTTTTGAAGACCAGCCAAAGCAATCAAGTCCTGAGTATATTTGTGTTGGTTCAAGAACACACCCAAAGAATTATAATGAACTTCTAACCCCAAAAAGTATGTAAGAGTACCAAGATCTTTCATATGAAAAGAATCCTTAAGCTGCTGCTGGAGGCTAGTGATTAGTGAAGAATCAGTTCCTGTGATAATAATGTCATCTACATACACAAAAGAAGAACACAACCTGCAGATGTTTTTTAAAGAAACAAAGACGAATCATATTTGCTCTGCTCAAAAGAGAAATGAAGCAAAGTAGATCGAAACTTGTCAAACCAAGCTCTTGGAGCTTGTTTTAATCCATATAAAGACCGCTTCAACTTGCATATATCTGATGTAGGTTGTGAGAACAAACCAGGTGAGGGTTTCATATAAATATCTTCTTTGAGATCACCATGAAGAAAAGAATTTTTGACATCCATTTGATGAAGAGGCCAATTTTGTGATGCAACAATGACAATAATAGTTCGCGCTGTAGTCATTTTTGCTACAGGTGTAAAAGTCTCCTCATAGTCTACACCATATAGTCTACACCATACTCCTGTTTGTTGCCAAGGACCACCAATCGAGCTTTGTACCGATCAAGAGTTCCATCAGAATGAATTTTAATTGAATAAACCCATTTACATCCAATTGGACGGACATTTGGAGGACAAGGAACAACGTCCCATGTGTTATTTTCTTTAAGAGCCAAAATATCCTCCTCCATTGCATTTTGCCAACATTCAAGCTTGGAGGCTTATGATTAACCTATTGGAATAGAGATGGTGGATAAAGTAGAAAAAAACTCATACCGTTTAGGAGTTTGAGATACTCTAGTAGATCGCTGAGGAGGCTCAAGAGGAGAAGACCTTGAAGAAATCTCAGATTCTAGTTGTGGAGCAGTCTCAGGTGGTGAATCTGTTTCAGGATGGGGTAAAGTTTGCCGACGTCGTTCATACACAAATCCTGGTTTGAACCGCTTAGAAGACAATGAAAAATCCTAAAAAGTAGGAAGAAGAGGAGAAACAGAAGGTGACTCGACATGAGTAGGAATGAAATATTGATTCTAAAAGAAAATAACATTTCTAGAAACACGAAATTTGTTAGAACTTTGATCATAGAAAATAAAACCTTTCTGCAAAGTACTATAGCACATAAAAGCACATTTAATAGACTGAACGGAGATTTTATTGCGTTGAGAAGGCGGCAAGTGCACAAAACAAACACAACAAAATGTATGAAAACTATGATAGCTAGGATGCTTGTGAAAAAGACGATAATATGGAGACTCAAGATTTAACACTTTAGACGGAAGTCTATTAATCAAATAGACAGCTGTAGACAAAGCATCAACCCAATATTTAGATGGAACAGAGGACTCAATCAATGAAGTACGAGTGACATCTAAAAGATGACGATTTTTATGCTCAGCAACCTCATTTTGTTGTGGCGTATATGGGCAAGAGCGTTGTGATACAATTCCTTTCTCAAGAAAGAAATTATTGAATTCATGAGACATATATTCTCCACCAGAATAAGATCTTAATTTTTTGAGGCATGTAGAAAATTGAGTCTCAACGTAAGCCAAAAATTTCTTGAATATGGAAAACACTTCAGATTTAGATCGAAGAAAATACACCCATGTAAACCAACTATAGTCAACTATAAATGTCACAAAATACTTGAAATGAGCATGAGAAATAACTGGTGAAATGCCCCAAACATCACTATGAATGACATCAAAACACTTTGCAGCACGACTACCAAAATTAGGAAAAGGAAGAGTTTTACTTTTTCCTAATTTACAAATAGAACAATCAAAGGAAGCAGCTGAAAATTGATTTTTATTTCCCAATAAACCAGAATTGGACAAATGACACAACACAATAGATTTTGGATGTCCTAGACGTTTATGTCAAACCTCATTCTTAGTAGTGGTAGAAGTAAAAGCTAGAACAAGAGGAATAGAAAAGTGTATAGGAAATAATCTTTCAACTTTAGGCCCCTTCGCGATTATCTTCCTCGACACCTGATCCTGCACAAGGCAACCATTACGAGAAAAATTCACATCACAATTGTTATCTACCAATTGGCCAACTGAAATAAGACTAGTGGAGAGCTTTGGTGATACAAAAATATTCTTGAAAGTTTCAGTAATATTCCCAACCTTGGTAATGGGTAAATTATTACCATTGGCAACCTGAATTTGTGTTGGACCATTTTACTTATGGATGTTTTTGAGTATATTAGTTGAGTTGGTCATATGATTGGAAGCACCAGAATCAACAAGCCAAAATTTAGATATTACCTCATTACCTTGCAGCCCCAAAGCTGAAAATGCTGACAAGATCATTTGTTGTACCATTTCAGGAGTAAGAACTTGTCCTACTGAAGACGAGCTATTTTTAGTGGAACCATATATCCCAACTTGAAAAGCATTTGCCCTACGGTTCTGAGGACGTGTGGGACATTCTTTGAATATGTGTCCTTGTTGTTTACAATAATTACATAACTTCTTGCCACAATTTCTAGCAAAATGACCATATTTTTTGCAACTGTTGCATTGAGTTCTAGCCATATCCATGCTCTTTCCTTTCCCTTGAGCTGTAAATTCAACAGTGACAACATTTCTTTGATGAAAAGTATCTTGTGTGAAGAGACGCTGCTCTTCACGAAGTAATTCCCTAAAACAAACATCCAACGAGGGAGATGGATCACGGTTCATCAAGTTGGACCGAATACTTTCAAAATCAAATCGTAATTTCATCAAATATTAATCTCGCTTCCTTTGTTCATGAACTCCTTAAATGATGGAGAGAGTTCAGGAGGTATTTTACCATAAACGATATTGGTAAATTTAGCCCATAAGTTCTGAAATCCAGAGAAATAATCTTGAACAGAGAGACCTCCTTGAGAGTACATAGCAATTTCATGCTCTAACTGAAAGCGCCTTGCCCTATGGTATTGGTTGTAAACCTTTTGTAAATAATCTCACATGGCCTTTGCTGTCTTGTATGGCCTGAGATTAAGAATAATAAGAGGGTCAATTGACCTTAAAATCCATGTCATCACCTGAGCATCTTTAACCTTTCTTGACCGAGCTTTGTAGGATCGGTAGGAGTAGGATCGCTTCCATCTATATGTCCCCATAATTCTTTCCGGTGACAAATAGTTGGAATTGAAATTCCCAAGCATAGTAATTTTTTCCTGTGAAACGAATATGGAAGGACTCAAACTGATGTGACGCCATGTTCTTAACAAGCTAAGGAAGAGAAAATCCAATGATAAAAAATAACCAGAATGACCAAGACTAAGATTCCAAGATGCCTAAAATTCCAAGATACTTTGGACTGACTGTTGACTAAAAAATAGTAAGCAGACCCAAAAATTTCAAAAAAAAATTCTGTAAGGAACCACAGATGAAAGACACTAAGAATCAAAGCACTGAAAAAGGCTCGGATACCATGTAAGTTTTGCTGAATGAGTGCTCTCAAATGAGAGTTCTTCCATTTAATTGAAAGAATTTTGATTTACATGCCTAAAAATCTGCTATATATATCCCTAAATATATGCTATTCCTAATTGTAATATCTCTGAAAATATGCTACATTAATCTATGCTATCTCCTATCATCATTACATAAATATTTAGAATTATAACATAGATATGTACATATATTTAGAATCTGTCCAATCATGCTAACAACCCCAAATGTTGTACCCATTATCACTAATAAATCCACTCTTTCCAACAAGGGCTGACCACAACGAAAATCAAAATGGAAGTGGATTTAACAAGAATCATGGTAACTGAAATCCATATAGAGGTAAAAGGTGAAGATGGGAAAATCGAGTCAATTATTCAAAGGATAGAGTAAAGCGTACTAGAATATTGTTTTTACTATAAAGTTCAGGGGCATAAGGATGCTAGTTGCAAAATGTTACATCCGGAGCTGTGAAATATGGCTAATCAAAGTGACAACAAGAACACTGAAAGACACATAAAACAAGATTGGATTCACAAAAAGAATCAACAACTTCTCATACGAATATGGAGGTTGAAGACACTAAAAGAAACTTGAAGGAAGGAACCTCACAAGCCGACCAAAATGAGTACAACGAAGCAAACAAAGATGAAGAAAGATGGAAAATAGTCACAAAAGGAAAAGGAAAGAAGAAGTACAAAGAGGACACAAGCCCGTCCAAAAATATTGAAGGAGAACCATCTTCTGAGAAGGTTCCAATCATAAAAGATGTCAAGGACCACATTGGTCATAGTGAGATTAAAAAAATGAGGGTGTTTGGAGTGACCTTCTCCGCTCAAAATAAAGGCAAAGAAGAAACACCAAATAGTTAAAAAGGTAAGAGAAAGGTAAAAACTACTCAGAAAATAGTTGTAACACATTGGAAGTTGGAAAGACGAAAGGAAAAGGATAATGCAAAAAAACTGTCTCAGACTAGTTTTACGGGTCCAACCTACGAACTGTAGGAAGTACTACGAGCCGTAGGAAGGGAACCATAGACCCAGGGTAGATTTTTGGAAAAAATATTAAGTTTTAGTACCTCATTTGACGGTTGACCAGGATGACCCATCAATCCTTGTATGAGTTGTAGATAGGTCTCATATGTGAGTCCCAGACTTAGTAAAATTTTGTGGGTTAAGTTGGTTTCTACGGACCGTAGGAAGAACTATGAGCTTTAGACAGGTTCCGTCAAAGTTAGTCTAAATTCCAAAGTTTCTGTAATTTTCTACAGTTGACTAGTATGGACTGTAGGTCCAAACCGTAGAAGTGTCCGACAGTTATTTCTAAGGGGATTTAAAGTTTTTTCCCTAAGTGATTAATGCCTAAACTAGGTCGTTTTGTTCTTAATAATATGCCTTATATAAGTCCTTTAAGCCTAAAAACTACCCATTCTAAACCAATCTCCTAAATTCCTAAATTCCCTCCAAGATCATCCCAAAATCCTCGCAAGAGCTAAGGAAGGAGAAATCTAGGGCTTGGCTTGAAAAACTCCAATTCACCATAGATTGTGGGCATTTATTACTAAGGTATGTTAGTATTCATCTATGGAGTCCTTTCCTCTATGGGGTTCCTAAAATCTCCAATTTTAGAAGTTTGATTCTCAATCAAAGATAGGGTTTTATTCAATCTTCATGGTTTTTTTCCAATTATGGTTCAATTGATTGTTTCCTATCTTTTTATGCATGAATTAAAGTAATTACATGATTTTAAGTTTAATTAATATGAACTCATGAATTATCCATGAATTTTGACTATGAACACATGATGAAGCTTATGAACTATGAATTTATGAAGAGTTGCATCTTTTCATGAAATTGATGTAATTGTTTTGAGGATGCTTTGAGAGTAAAGTATCAATGTTATTGTGAAAGAATTTATCACATAAAGGATTCATAATGTTGAAAAAGGTTTTCTCACCTAAGTTTAATAAAGATTAAGGAGCTATTCTAAATGAACTTTAGCTTGGATTGGTTGCTTAATTGGGCCTTTCCATAGATGATGAAATGAATAAGATTAATGACTATTCCATGGGATTTTTTCTTAGCACCGAGAGGATATCGAGATGGAGGCTCTCCTGTTAGTAGAAGCCGGGTCTCTAGTAGCAATCTCCTTATCCCATAACTATGTGCCACCATAGGATGATTGTCTTGGATAGATATTAACTAGTGGATCCACTTTAGCTCAGACTCATAGATCTTACCTTGGCAATTAAGAACATCTCTTTTCTGTGTGTGACAGACATCAGATTCCATGTTATAGCTCACCTAGTCTATGTCGGTAACATGGTAAACTTCCCACAATAATGAACTAAGGTTACTTCTAACGTATCTCACAAGTGATTTAAAGATGTTTAGCTTGCATTGACCATGATTATGATTTATGTTTTCTAACCCTTTTATCTTATGATTGAACTTGGTCATTGCATGTCATGTAAATTCCTTTTTAGCATGATTTCATAACTCTTATGCATTGATATCATACTTAGTATATTCCATGTACTAAAGCATACTTGTGCCTATATTATTTCACTAATGTAGGGTCAGACGCTCCTACCTCTCACACTTGTGGCTAGTTGATCCTTTGGCGTTCAAGGATTTGGTGAGTCCTCATATTTCGAGGACCGATACACTTTTACAACTTTATGTCATTTCAGTTTTCAATCTTGTATGTGATGTATGGGTTACGTCCCAATCACTTATTTTAATGTAATAGATGACTTATTGAGACTTATGTTAGACTTCCATTTTAGTCAAACTCCTTTTATGATATAAGACTGTTCCTTTAGAATCTTACTATCTTGTATGATGTATGCTAAGTGGCTTGTGTAGGGCCTCTCGGGGTTCAATACGCCATGTTACGCCTAAGGTATACTTTAGGTCGTGACAAACTTGGTATTCAGAGCCCAAGGTTTAGAAAGGTTCTAGGATGTCTCATAAGCCACGTCGATTAGAGTCTTATTCATGAGTGTGAAGCGCGCCACATTTATGAATAAGAGGCTTTAAGATGTTTAGGAAATTCCACTTCTTTCAGTAGTCTAAAGTCGTGCGATAGAGTGGAACTCTACATGTCTCTCTCTTAATCCGTATCTGATGCTTTTCAGTATATAGCCCCTCGAAGAGCATATGTTAGAAGGAGTGTGGGACAAGAAGCTCCATAAGAAGCTCCTCGAGATTCTCAAGTTCTAGTTGACCCTTTGGTCGAGAAAGTGACTAATGCAGAATTCTGAGCTACTTTTCAAGTGTTGAAGCAATGATGTCTCAATCCAATCGGGAGGCTGTGGTCCACGTGAACCCAAATGTGGGTACGACTGCAACTAGAATAAGTGACTTTACCAGAATGAATCCCCCGGAGTTTCAGAGTTCCATGGTTGAGGAAAAGCTTCAAAAGTTCATTGATGAGGTGTAGAAGATTATGATGATCATGGGTGTGACACCGATGGAAAATGTGGAATTGACTACTTATCAACTTAAGGGTGTTGCTCGAGTTTGGTTTGATCAATAGAAGGAAGAGCGGGCGGTAGATGTGGGTCCTCTAGGAAAAGTTTAAGGCTGCTTTCCTTGACAAGTTCTTTCTCCTTGAGATAAGGGGGGAAAAGTACTTGAATTCATCAACATTCGTCAAGGAAATATGAGTGTGAAAGAGTATGCTTTGAAATTCACACAATTGTCAAAATATGCTCCTTCTATGGTTGTTGACTCTAGGGAAAGGATGAGTAAGTTTGTTTTGGGTGTGTCTGAAATAGTTGTTAAGAAGTGTCGTACCGCCATGCTCATTGAGGAAATGGATATTTCTCGCCTAATAATACATGCTCAACAAATAGAAGAGGAGAAGCTTAAGGAAATATCTAGTACAGGATATAATGTCCCAAAACATAGGCCCCATAGGCGATCTGATCTTACATGGCGAATGTCAATCCCAGTGACCGCTTAGGGAGTGATTTTATCCTCATCTCTTTATGATATTTCTGTGCATTTAGGACACCGCTCTTCCCTTTTTCGTCGGGTGAGGGCCTTTAGGCCAGTATCTCCCTTGTTGAGTTCATTAATGCTCTTTTGATTAAAACGTGTCTCTTGTATTTTGTTCTATTTCTTGAGTTTGCAACCCCCCATAAGTTTTAAATCGTGAAATGCTTGATTTTTTCATTGATAACAAGTTTAAGATTGATTATGTTCAATATCAAAGTCTTGAATAGTACTCATGATTAGCATGATGTATAGTATTGGTGTTGCGAGAATGAAATCGATGTGGTTGCACTTTTGAGCGATCTCTTTGAATCTTTTGTTGACTAGCTGCGTTTTGATGTGAGCCTTGCAAGGAACATCACACATACGCTTTTGATCTTTTCGGAATGTGCTAAATGAGTGTATTTTGAAGTGCCATGTGTGGTGTAACACCTCGAATTTGAGAAAATATAAAAAAATACAGCTTTCCAGGACCTGGTGTAAGAACCACGGAAGCCACCGACGGTCCGTGGTCTGACACACGGTCAGTAGGTGGGGTCCGTCATTGGGCACCAAATGTTTATTGTCTCTGACCCCACCCACGGTCGACCAGGATGGTCCGTGGTTGGACCTACGGATCGTGGGTGAGGGTTAGAAGCCAATTGGAGGGAAATGACTGTTGGGTCAACTTCAAACGGTTATATCTTTTAGCATAAAATGAATTAGGTGGCCCATGACCTATCAAATGAAAGATAATTAAATCCTCTTTGCAACACCGCTGAGTTTGCTAAAATCCCATCTCGGAGTAAAAATTTATCCTTGTTTTGGTGAAGCCCTGTCGGGCAGAGCTTGACCGACGACCCCTACCTACGGTTGATAGGTCAAACGAGGGTCCATAGGTCCCTCCGTGGATGGCCTTCGTCAGCTTTTAAGTTAGGGTAATTTAGGTCTTTTTCCTATGTGTTGGGGCCCTTAAACTATGCCGTTTAATACCTAAACTACGTCGTTTTACTTAGTCTAAGCCTAATAAATTAGTTAGACTTACCCAGAACCCTCATTCTCCAAAATTCACCAGAACTTAGAGCGAAAAAGAGGAGAAAGAGTCGACCAACCCCTCAAGAACACGCAACAGGTTTTCTTTAGTTTTAGCCTCAAAATCAAAGGATTTCTCCATAGATTTCGTCAACAGGTATGTGGAATTTTACTAGTGGGTTCCTTTTATCCACTAGTTCCCTAGAATTCAGTCAAATTCTTGATTCGCTATATCTGTCTTAGAACTAAGGTTTTTAAAACCTTAGATATTGGTTGTGATTTAGATGTTATAGTATTCTTAATCAGATTATCATGTTTTCGTGAAATCATTACTTAGTTCCTTTCATGAAACTTAGAACCCTAGTTGTATAGATTCTCTTAGTTCATGAATTACACTTGATAGGTCAGTTAAACAAATATACATGCTTTAGTTTCGAATGTTTCATTGTCAGTACCTAAATGTTGCATTCTCAGATTTGCATGTCAGAATATTAAGCTATCCAATATATCAATTATGTTGTGTCATACACATTTCCAGTTGGGAGTAGACTTAGCACCGAGTTGGACTAGGGTTCAGCGTACCCTCATAGTCCCAGAAGTACATGCCCCCGTAGGTTTATAAGTCCCCACTGTTGGGCATCAGATTTAGTGATCACGCCAGTCATGCCTTTATACCCTTGGCAAGGTATATTGGGTCCTCTTGATGGGGCATATACATTGGACTCCGCGTTTAACTCACGTGGTTTTAATGTCGATTAATAGTAGCTCCCACAGTCAGACTCTAGTGCATTTGACCAAGTTTTCGGCTATACTTCAGTATTCAGTCTCAACATGTTAAATTCATGATTAGTACTTGGTTATTGAATTTAGCTCAGTTTTCAGTTATATTTCAGTATCTATATTTCTGTTAAGCTTTTATACTTTGTTCAACTATTATCTATATCCTACATGCTCAGTCGATTCCAAGTACCGACACATACTCTGCACTACATCCTTTCATGATGTAGGTTCAAGTGTTCAGCATCCTGATCACGCATAGATCGGTTCCCAATCCATTTTCAGCAGCTTCAGTGGTGAGTCCTTATACTTCGAGGACAATACACATGTCTTTCATATTTAGTCTTTTATTTCAGTTTTCAGTTTTGCTAGAGTTAGCTGGGGGCATGTCCCAGCAACTCTAGTCAGTAGAGGCTTTTCAGACATAGTATTAGATTCAACTTTAGATTTGAGTGAATGTTCAGTATCATTGAACTCTTAGTAGTTTTATATATATTCATATCAGTATTGGGTATTCCCCATCTTTCAGTTATCTCTTCTTTTAGCTTCCGCATAGTATCTCTTTATTGAGTTGTTTTAGTATGCTTATGATATGCCAGCTTCAGGGTTAGCTTGGATCACACGTGATCCTAAGTCCCATGTTTACGTCAAGGGGTAGCCTCGGGGTGTGACAAACTTGGTATCAGAGCATTAGGTTCAAGAGTCCTAGGATGTCTGAAATCCGTACTAAGTAGAGTCTCTTTCATGGGTGTGAAGTGCACTACATCTAATGAGAGGGAGGCTACAAAGTGTTTCAGGAAAAAAACTTCACTTTCTTTGTTATTCTTATCGTGCGTGGGTATGATCCAACTTCTCTTTTCTAATCCGTCGTTATGCATTTCGGATCATGCCTCCTCGTAGAGCTTATGCATGGAGTGCTAATGCACGCAATGCTAACGCAGTCCCTCTAGTCTCAAACCATGAGGTTTCAAATGAGTAATTTTGGAATGCGATCCAACTCTTGGCTCAGAGTGTAGCCAATTAGAACAATCAGCAGGCCCCAGTTCCTACAAACACTAATGGTGAATCATCTGCAGCTAGGGTTCGAGACTTTGTTCGTATGAATCCACCAAAATTTCTAGGGTCAAAGGTTGATGAGGACCCACAGTACTTCATTAATGAGGTTAAGAAAATCTTTGGAGTGATGCCAGTGACTGATAATGATTGGGTAGAGTTGGCATCCTACTAGCTTAAGGATGTGCCTTACATCTGGTTCACTTAATGGAAAGAAAACAGGGGTGCGGATGCAGCTCCTGTGACTTGGGAATGCTTTACTGGAGCTTTCCTAGACAGGTTCTCCCTAAGGGAATTAAGGGAAGCTAAGGCACAAGAGTTTATGAATTTGAAGTAGGGTACCATGTTAGTCTAGGAATACGAACTTAAGTTCACCCAGCTCTCCAGGTATGCTCCACACATGGTTGCCGATCCAAGTGCACAAATGAGTAAGTCTCTGTTTGGGTTATCCGACTTGGTGTAGATAGAGTGCAGGAATGCTATGCCGTTAGAGGATATGAATATCTCTAGGCTTATGACTCATGCTTAGCAGGTTGAGGGGGATAAGCTTAGGGAAATGGCTAAGGACAACAATAAGGCTAGAATAGGGAATTATGAATACTCTCAGCAGAAATCAGGTGGTGGAAATTTCTCACAGTTTCAACAGAGATCTATAGCCCCTGCACCTTAATCAGCTAGTGCTCCATCCCCCACGTTTCGACAGGATTAGAAAGGTAGGGCATCAGGCTCTAAGTCTCAGGGGAGTGCTTCAGGTAACAGGACTTTCCCAACTTGTCCAAAGTGTGGTAAGAACCATCCGGGGGAGTGTCTTGCAGGCAAGGAAGGGTACTTTGGGTATGGTCAGTCTGGCCATAGGTTGAAGGATTGCCCTTCTTCCAGGCAGGGGCAAGGAGGTAACAATAATAGGTTTCAGTCTACAGTTCCAGCAGCACTTGTAGGCCGCCCAACTCAGCAGGGTGCTTCATTTGGTACAGGTGGCGGTCAGTGCCAGAACAGGTTGTATGTTCTCCAGGCTCGCCATGACCAGGAAGATTCTCCTAATGTGGTCACTGGTACGTTACGAGTATTTCGTTTAGATGTTTATGCATTGTTATATCCAGAGGCTACACTATCTTTTGTAACTCCTTATATAGCAGTAAACTTCGGTATCAGTCCAGAAACTCTATCAGAACCCTTCTCAGTCTCTAGTCCAGTTGGTGACCCAGTTATAGCTAGACGGGTATACAGAAATTGCCCTGTCACATTCTCTCAGAAAGTAACCTCAGCAGATCTTGTAGAGTTATAAATGGTAGACTTGATATCATTCTAGGCATGGATTGGTTACATTCATGTTATGCCTCAGTCGATTGTAGAACTAGGACCGTTCGGTTTCAGTTTCCAAACGAGCCAGTTTTAGAATAGAAGGGTAGTAGCTCAGTGCCTGTGGGTTGATTTATCTCTTACCTTAAGGTTGATCTCTAAAGGGTATGTCTATCATCTTGTTCGGGTTAATGATTCAAACTCCGAAACCCCAACTGTTGAGTCAGTTCCAGTAGTAAATGAGTTTCCAGAAGATCTTTCCGGAGTTTCTCCCGAAAGGGAAATTGACTTTGGAATTGATCTCCTTCCAGATACCCAGCCCATTTCGATACCTTCTTACAGAATGGCTCCAACTGAGCTTAAGGAATTGAAAGAATAGTTGAAAGACCTTCTAGATAAGGGCTTCATCAGACCTAGTATCTCTCCATGCGGTGCTCCAGTGTTGTTTGTGAAAAAGAAAGATGGTTCTCTCAGAATGTGCATTGACTATCGTCAGTTGAACAAGGTCACTAATTCTAAAAGTCAAAGATTAAAATCACGAAAATAAAGTAATAGTAAAGCAAAGTCATAGTAAAATACAACGATTTTTCTAAAGTACATCAAGAATAAGTATCCCTTCCCTAGGATTGATGAATTGTTCGACCAACTTCAGGGTGCTAGTTGCTTTTCTAAGATAGACCTCAGATCTGGTTATCATCAGCTTAGAGTTAGAGATAGTGACATTCTAAAGACAACCTTCAGGACTCGGTATGGTCACTATGAATTTGTAGTTATGTCTTTTGGACTAACAAATGCTCCTACAGCTTTCATGGACTTAATGAACAGGGTAGTCAAACAATATTTGGACTTGTTCGTTATCGTCTTTATCGATGATATCCTTATTTATTCTCGGAGTAAGGAGGAGCATGCCACTCATTTGAGAGTTATTCTGCAAACCCTCAAAGATCGCCAGTTATTCACTAAGTTCAACAAATGTGAATTCTTGTTATAGTTAGTCACTTTCCTTGGTCATGTGGTATCTAGCGAAGGAATCCGTGTGGATTCTCAGAAAATAGAGGCAGTGAAACAATGACCTAGACCCACCTCTCTAACAAATATCAGAAGTTTCTTGGGTTTGGCTGGTTATTACAGGAGATTTGTTGAAGGATTTTCATCCATGGGTTCCCCATTGACCAAGTTAACTTAGAAGAAAGTCAAATTTCAGTGGTCAGATGAGTGCGAGAAAAGTTTCTCAGAACTGAAGACTAGGTTAACTACAACTCCTGTCTTGACTCTACTAGATGGTTCAGACGGTTATGTGATTTATTGTGATGCATCAAGGGTCGGCCTAGGTTGTATGTTGATGCAGTGAGGTAAGGTCATAGCTTATGCTTCTAGACAACTTAAGGTCCATGAGAAGAACTACCCGACTCATGATCTCGAGCTTGCAGCTGTAGTATTTTCCCTAAAGATTTGGAGACATTACTTGTATGGTGTTCATGTTGATGTATTCATAGATCATAAGAGCCTCCAGTATGTGTTCACCCAGAAAGAGTTGAATCTTCGTCAGAGGAGATGGCTTGAATTCTTGAAAGACTATGACATGAATGTGCTTTACCATCCTGGTAAGGCCAATGTAGTGGCTGATGCTCTCAGCAGACTGTCTATGGGTAGTGTAGCACATGTGGAGGAAGAAAGGAAAGAGTTATCCAATGATGTTCACCGACTTGCTCGCTTAGGAGTTATCCTTACGGACACGTCAGGTAGAGGGGTGATAGTTTAGAATGGATCAGAATCTTAATTGGTAGCTAAGATTAAGGAAAAACAAGATAGTGATCCTATATTACATCAGTTGAAAGGTATAGTTCATCAGCAGAAAGTTGAGGTTTTCTCCCATGGGGGAGATGGTGTGCTTCGTTACCAGGGTCACTTATGTGTTCCTAATGTGGGTGAGTTGAGGCAGCTGATCCTTACAGAAGCTCATAACTCTAGGTATTCCATTCATCCAGGTGCCACTAAGATGTACCATGATATATGGAAGTCTTTTGGTGGAAATGCATGAAGAGGGACATTGCATATTTTGTGGCTAAGTGTTCTAACTATCAACAGGTTAAGGTAGAACATCAGAAACCAGGAGGTATGACTCAGGAGATTAACATTCCTACATGGAAGTGGGAAGTGATAAATATGGACTTCATTACAGGTTTATCTCGTACTCGCAGACAACATGACTCCATTTGGGTGATAGTAGACAGAGTCACTAAGTCCGCTCACTTCTTGGTTGTCAAGACTTCAGATTCAGTGGATGACTATGCCAAACTCTACATCAATGAGATAGTCAGGTTGCATGGGGTTCCCTTGTCTATCATCAGAGACAGACTTAAGGAAGCTCAGAGTCGTCAGAATTCCTATGCAGATGTAAGGAGAAGGGACTTAGAGTTTGAGATCGATGATTGGGTTTTCTTGAAAGTGTCACCTATGAAGGGGGTGATGAGATTTGTCAAGAAAGGGAAGCTCAGCCTGAGATGTGTAGGTCCCAACAAAATCCTGAAGAGGGTTGGTAAGGTGGCTTATGAGTTAGAGTTTCCAGCAGAACTAGCAATGGTTCATCCAGTCTTTCACATTTCCTTGTTAAAGAAGTGTGTGGGTGATCTGACATCCATAGTACCGTTAGAGAGTGTGGCTATGAAGGATAGTCTCACTTATGAAGATGTGCCAGTTGAGATTCTTCACCGTCAGGTTCGTAGGTTGAGGAATAAGGAAATTGCTTCAGTGAAGGTTTTGCAGAGGAGTCAGCCCGTAGAGGGAGCTACTTGGGAAGGAGAAGCAGCCATGAAGACTAAGTATCCTCATCTCTTTCCTTCCGATCCCGTTTCAGCTTTAGGTAATAGTTCCTCTCCAGTCTCGCAGTTTACTCGTACGTAAATTCAGTCTTAGTATCTTGTTCCTTCAGTTGTTCTTGCATATCATCATATTTGCATGTTCTTGGAACTCAGTTCAGTTAGATATCAGTTCTGGTACTTAGTGGTAGGGATTGCAGCTCCTTCCCTCCATACTCGACTTGTTTAGACTTCATTCGAGGATGAATTTTCACAAGGGGGAGATATTGTAACAACTCGGATTTGAGAAAATAGAAAAAAATGCAGCTTTCCAGGACCTGGTGTAAGAACCACGGAAACCACCGATGGTTCATGGTCTTACACACGGTCCGTAGGTGGGGTTCGTCATTGGGTACCAAATTTTTATGGTCTCTGACCCCACCCATGGTCGACCAGGACGGTCCGTGGTTGGACCTACGGACCGTAGGTGAGGGTCAGCAGCCAATTGGAGGGAAATGGCTGTTGGGTCAACTTCAAACGGTCATATCCTTTAGCACAAAATGAATTAGGTGGCCCATAACCTATCAAATGAAAGATAATTGAATCCTCTTTCCAATGCCATTGAGTTTGCTAAAATCCCATCTCAGAGTCAAAAGTTATGCTCATTTTAGTGAAGCCCTTTCGGGCAGAGCTTGACCAATGACCCCTACTTACGGTTGGTAGGTCAAACGACAGTCAGTAGGTCTCTCCGTGGATGGCCTTCGTCAACTTTTAAGTTAGGGTCATTTAGGTCTTTTTCCTATATATTGGGGCCCTTAAACTATGTCGTTTAATGCCTAACGTCGTTTTACTTAGTCTAACACTAATAACTTAGTCAGACTTACCCAAAACCCTCATTCTCTAAAATTCACCAGAACTTAGAGCGAAAAAGAGGAGAAAGAGTCGACCAACCCCTCAAGAACACACAACAGGTTTTCTTCAGTTCCAGCCCCGAAATCAAAGAATTTCTCTGTAGATTTTGTCACCAGGTATGTGGGATTTCACTAGTGGGTTCCTTTCTTCAACTAGGTCCCTAGAATTCAGTCACATTCTTGGTTCGCTATATCTTGCTTAGACCTAGGGTTTTTAAAACCTTAGATATTGGTTGTAATTTAGCTGTTATAGTATTCTTAATCAAATTATCATGTTTTCGTGAAATCGTTGCTTAGTTCCTTACATGAAACTCAGAACCCTAGTTGTGTTGATTCTCTTAGTTCATGAATTACACTTGCTATGTCACCTAAACAGATATACATGCTCCAGTTTCAAATGTTTCAGTGTCAGTACCTAAATGTTGCATTCTCAGATTTGTATGTCAGAATATTGAGCTATCCAGTATTTCAGTTATGTTGTGTCATACATATTTCCAGTTGGGAGTAGACTTAGCACCGAGTTGGACTAGGGTACAGTGTACCCTCATAGTCCCAGAACTACGTGCCCCCGTAGGTTTATAAGTCCCCTCTGTTAGGCATCAGATTTAGTGATCACGCCAGTCATGCCTTTATACCCATGGCAAGGTATATTGGGTCGTCTCGATGGGGCGTATACATCGGACTCTGCATTTAGCTCACGTGGTTTTATATCGGTTAATAGTATCTCCCACAATCAGACTCTAGTGCATTTGACCAGGTTTTCAGTTATACTTCAGTATTCAGTCTCAACATGTTAAATTCATGATTAGTACTTGGTCATTGCATTTAGCTTAGTTTTCAGTTATATTTCAGTATCTATGTTTCTGTTCAGATTATGTCATTGCTCAGTTATGTTTGTTCAGCTTTTATACTTTGTTCAGCTATTATCTATATCCTGCATGCTCTATACATTCCAAGTATTAACACATACTCTGCGCTACATCCTTTCATGATGTAGGTTCAGGTGTTCAGCATCCAGCTCATGCATAGATCGGTTCCCGATCTGTATTTAGCAACTTTAGTGGTGAGTCCTCATACTTCGAAGAAAATAGACATGTCTTTCATAATCAGTCTTTTATTTCAGTTTTCAGTTTTGCTAGAGTTAGCTGGGGGCATGTCCCAACAACTCTAGTCAGTAGAGGCTTTTCAGACATAGTATTAGATTCAACTTTAGATTTGAGTGAATGTTCAGTATCGTTGAACTCTTAGTAGTTTTATATATATTTAGATCAGTATTGGGTATTCCCCATCTTTCATTTATCTCTTGGTTTAGCTTCCGCATAGTATCTCTTTATTTAGTTGTTTTAGTATGCTTATGATATGCCAGCTTCAAGGTTAGCTTGGGGTCACTCGTGATCCTAAGTCCCGTGTTTACATCAAAGGGGTAGCCTCGGGGCGTGACATGTGGTGAGGTCTTACTTGAAAGCATGTAGGTAGAGTCCTATAATTTTCCTTTTTAGTCCAATTATTAAAATCTTGGTAAATGTGAGACATGAGCTTAGGCAACAATTCGAAGAGGGAACCCAATTATCCATAATCCTTTATGACTATCTTGTGAAGGTGTCCATCCATTTTGCCACCATTTGATCCTAACCTAATTGTTGGCAAAAATCAAAAGAAAGCCTATTGAACCAAAATTGTCCCTACGTTCTCACCAAAAATTCCTTTTGAAGCAGTGTTATGTTAGGATATCCAACATTGTTATGTTTGGATAGCCAACTTCGGCCAAAAGCCTAAGTTGGGGTGTGTGGAAAGAAAGGAAGAATGAAAGACAAAGAAAGATGAAGTAAGACTCAACTTTGAAAGTTGTTACAAAAAGAAGGAACCCCTCCTTATAAAAAAAAGAGTCATTGTGCTGAAGATGCTTTTGAAAAATGAAAATGAAAAAGAAAAGTGAATGAAATAAAGTGGATTCCAAATAAAGTGAGTGACAAGTCAAAGTTTGAGTTCTCAAAGGAAAAAGAAGGAAAAGAACTTGAGATGAGGTGATGATGATTGCAACAATCATTTGAAAAGGTAAAGTCACCAATACGAATTGACCATACCTTAATCCTCAGCCCTAATACAAGTTTAAAATACCCATGAGATCTTGCATGAACTAGGTTATGTGATGATTTGAAAATATGAGCAAACCTATGGGACAAAGCTTGCATGTATTTCTCTTTTCAGAGAGTGAGAGTTGCATTGATTCCTTACACCTTTGTTGAATTTGCTTTGTGAGAGCATGGAATCGTTCTTGATGTGAGGGCACTTGAATGCATTAGTTGAAACATGTTCTTGCATTAGACTAGTAGCTAAAGTGATCTTGAGCTTGTGTTGAGACCGACTAGTTATCATTTGAAGCTTTTTGATCATGAATTAGGGTAACATGTTATTGAGAGCAGTCTTGCTATGACACTTGCATGCTAGCTCTCATTGAGTATTGTTGTAGACACCCTTATTGAGCTTTTTGTGTTCTTGATTTACTTGATGACAAACAAAAGTTTAAGTTGAGGGTGTTGATGAGTGGTAGATTTCCACTCATTTAAGGTCCATTAGCTCAATAATTGGTGTACTCAATGCCTAATATTGTCCTATTCTGATTAAATGTTAATGATTTGTAGCTATGAAGGAAATTGAACAAGGCAAGGATTGATGTCTGAAAGAATGACCAAAAATGCAAAAAGAAGCACAAACTACACATCGTTGATTTCCTAATAAGAAGGGCGAGTCGCCAAACAAACCTGAGACCTCCTGTGTTGACAGTGCATGGAGTCAATTCTTAATGTCAATTGGTGAAATGAGGCAAGAATGGCGTTCCGCCGAAGGACAAAAGACAAAGTGAGGAGATGTCAGTGAATCTGACAGTGCTGGCGGATAAAATGATGGTCCAAAGGGTGATACGAGGTAGAAATCAGTGATTCCCCAAGTTGACAAATGAGAACTCAAATGGGATCACCGAATAAGGCTCAAACACCTTAAGCTTGGAGCAAGAAAAAAGCAGACTAAAGAAAGATGCGCAATTCGCCGAATTCAGTAGCGAACTTAGCTAAAGGCGCCGAATGAGAAGTAGAGTTAAATTTTGGACAAAATTTTGGGAAGCGATAAATAGCATATTGGAGAGAGAAGAGTGTGTGGAAAATTGAGAGAAAGAGTCTGAACATTCTAGAGGGAGAAACATTTTCCATCGAGGGAAAACACTTTTATTGGTGAAGCTTTCAATTTTGTGATCTGGAATTTGAAAAATTAAGGTTGAATTTGAAGTGGGTTTGCTATTAAATAGTTAATTTCTTGCTGCCCATGTCTAATTTCTTGAAAGGTATAATCTATTTACACTTTGCAATGTGTGGCTAAAACCCCAAACTTCTTGGGGTGTGATTATGGGGTTGGGTGTTGATTTAATTTAGCGGGTTTGTTGAATTGATCTGTTTTATGGTTGTTAATCGTAGATTTGGCTGATTTCCGAGTGACTAATTCATGAATTAAGGTGTCCAACTTAATTCTAGTTTTTATCTTGTGATGATGCTCAAAAGAGACCAATATAAGTGGGTAATCTATTTAATAGCTATAGTTTAGGTTACTTGATTGCAAATCTAAAGTTTTGAATGGCATATAGATGAGACCGAAAAGAGATTCTGTGCAAGGATGCCTTGAGATCAAAAGAAGATTAGCATCAATTAAGATGACCTAGCTTATATGTGATTAACTAGTTTTAATGAGGAATTCTACAATACCCAAGTGAAATCACCATACAATCTCCACACCCTTAGAGTCCATTAGTATCATGAATTGTCGATTATTTCAATATTATTAATTGGATATCTGAATTAGTTTAATTAAAATTGGTGAACTTCTCCATCCATTTGCTATTTCAACTTCATTGCAATTAATGTCTTGTTAATTTTGCAATTAAACTCTTAACCACATACCATTCCTTGTGGGATTCGACTCCGACTCTTAGTTGGGTGTTTTATTGACGATGACCACTCACTCATTTACTTAGTTTTGAGGAGTGATTTAAGCATTATCAATAACATGCTTTTTTGAACAACACATTATAGGGAGAAGTCCATATGAGTGTTTTATATGTTTTCCTATACGTCCATAAAGCATCATCAAGTTTCCCGGACCAATCTTTCTATAAGATTTACTTCACCTTTCGATTCAACACTTCAACTTGGCCACTAGTTTGTGGGTGATACATTATAGCTACCTTATGACGTATACCATATTATTACATATACCATATTATTATGTATTCCATACTTAGCCAAAATATTCTTCACTAAATGGTTAATAAAGTTCTTACTTTCATCACATATGATCGCCCTTGGAGTTCCAAAACGAGTGAAACTATGCTTCTTTATGAATTTAATCACTACCTTTGAATCTTTCGTAGGAAGATCTACAACCTACACCCATTTGGACACATCATCAAGCCACTAGAATGTATTAGTTTCCATCCAATGGTGGGAAGGGACCCATGAAGTCAATACCCCACACATCAAAGATTTCTACCTCAAGAATATTGCTTAATGGCATCTCATGTCTTCGAGATATAGTACCCAATCTTTGACATTAATCATATTTATCATGACCCAAAAATGGACGTGATGGTACTTGTCTATTCCCACCAAGACAAGTGAGCCTCAACCCAACGAAATGAAAGAAATGCGGAAATGAATAAAGCAAGAACAAGACAAAGACGGAAAACTTATTCATTGTATTAACACCCCAAAAATCTGGTTGTCACTTGTATCAGTGTCAGTAGGATCTTATTTATGGTTGTGAGGGCCTTACTTCTATAAATTAGGGATTATAGACATTTAGAAAAAGTTTCCCCTTTTTAATACTCTAAATCGTGCAATAGAACTGTGTAATAAGGAGCATATTTAAACTAGTGTCTTTCTAAGATCCATTCAACTACCCCTCATACTCAAGGTAGTTGAAAAAGAAATACCAAATCTTTATCGATAAGTTACTCTCAGCAAAACTCTTGAGACTGTAGAGGGGCTTAAGAGAAGCCCGTGAGTAAGCTTAAGTGTTTGGATTCAAAAGAATGCACTCTTATTCATATGAATCGTGTGTTTGAGCTAAAAAAAGAGATGTGCTCCCTAAGTCTTTCTCTAAACCTTGTTTTAGGAGATACCCTTTAAGAGGGGAGTGTGTTCTAGAATTCTTCGGTAGTGTTTCCACCTGGAAGCTTGTGTGATTTGAGATATTATGAGCCGGTAGTAGTAGAAGTGCCCAAAGTTAGAAGAGTCCATTCAGAGGTATAGTAATCTAAGAAAGAGGATAGTGATGAGGTAAATTATGTTGTTGTAGTCATTCACCCAGTAAGTTATTAATGAGGGGTTTTTCCTTATGGGTAGACTAAGAAGTGATGTGCTTTTGTAGATTTCATGATAAAAGGCAGAGTAATAGTTACTTGTCAGGATGAGTTAGAATATACTTTAACAAGAGAGAAGTTTATGATGAGGTTTCAATGCATTATTATCGACCAAGTATTAGTGTTGAATAGAATAGTCGGGTATTTGTGATGCGATAGATTTAAGCTTGGCCTATGATTTTCAAAAGGAGAGCGCTATGATAATCAAATGGTTATAGAACTAATTAGGCAATGATATATAGTGAATGGGTAAGTAGTAATTAAGTTGTGAAATTGAATGTGACGGTAAACTGTAAGTATGTAGACAAAGAGATAAAGATTGACTACTTGTCATGAGGTCTTAGTAGGAGAGTGTTTCTTAATTTTATATAGTAATCATAAGTTAGTATAATATGTAAGAAATTATATTTATATCTGTGCTAAGTACTAGACACTAAGCTTGAATTTGAGACGAGTGTCGTGATAAAAAGGATAACAACATGAGGGTGGTGATTTTAATTTTAAGATCTGATCTAGTAGGTTTGACATAGAGTAGGTGAGGAATTAAGGTTTTTTTTGCAATACATGTGAATGGTTCAAGTGTGATGTTTTACCCTTAGATGAGAGAAATTAAGTATGACTAAGTCATTAGATTAGCAAGAGCATTAAGGGGTGTACCCAATATCATATGTAGTCAGATAAGGTTCTAATTAAGTTTATGATTTTTTTCATGTGTGCCTAGATAGTATTGTTGAGCTATAAATTTGGGGTAGGCCAATGTAAGCATTATTTATTACCCTTAAGAGTTTGGTCGAGGGGATCATATATAGTGAATATGGGTAACGATTATAGAAAGGTTTCTATAGAAGCGAGAAGAGGTTAAGAGAAGCATAAGAGAAAGATATCTTAGAAGGAATCTTAGTCCCTACATATGCAGAGTTCAGTAGCCATGGGATTAGCCTTTCCTAAGTATTAGAGTAAATTGAATATCGACTAGTTTAGAGATGATTGAATAGTTCCATAACTTTAAAGTATTAGCTTCAGACATAAGGGGGAGATGATATGATGAAAAACCAAGTCAAGTGTTGAGAATCGAATAGTAATGTGTTTAGAAAGAGTAAAAGTGATATATCGATTCATTCATACTCTAGCATATTCCTTAAAGTTCAGTTGTTACAACATCATGTTGATGTCTCTGATATCAGAATTGTGTTCATGACTTATGCTCATACACTTCAGATAGATTTACATCTATGCTCAGTTCCCAAAATGAGGGGCAAAGTCTTTAGTCCATTGATCTCAATCTTACTCCATAGAGTTATGGATATCAACCTCATGATATAATTCTATTCATATGAGCACTCATGTCTCATAGTATGCTCAGTCTCGCGAAATCATGATTTAATCTCAATGGCTAGAAACATAATGTTATGTTATGCATATTATTATATCAGATGTATTGAATGAATCACACTTATGATCTTTCACTCTAAGCTCTTTCAGTGATCCTTTTCAGTTTTGATAGTGATGTTGCCGATAGTAGTTGAGTAATGATAGAAAGATATGGTTGATATTTCTTATTGTGTTAGTGGTGGTATTCTTATTCCATCTAAAGTTATAATGTGGAGGGGGAATATGATGGTGCCTAACTATGAACAATAGTTAAATGAAAGCAATTAGTCGGTTCCTGGTAGTAATACGTGAAATGTAAGTTGGTAGAGATGATGAGAGAATGAGAAATTCCTAGAACGATTGGTTAGTAGAAGTTCATGGAGTGTTTATAGTACTACGCTTGAATTTGGTGTTGTTAACATGTTGACAAATGCATGATGCATTAGGTGTTTCTTGAGATGGGCTTAAGGTTGGTTGAATGCGGTTATAAGAAGAAGTATTCTTGGGATAAGATTCCCTATATAGGTATAAACCTGAATTTTGTGGCTTAGAAATGTATACCCATCTCATGTTTAGCACCTTGTGAATTAGAGATTAGGCTTGAACACAGTAAGAGCAAGCTATTTGACTTAGATGTTTGTAACAGTAGTCATATACTCTAGTGGGAGCTATGAGTTGCAATTAATAAAGTGTAGTAATCAGAAAGGAGAGCATAGTTGAAAAGTATTGCTAAGATTAAAAACTACTAGTCATATCACTCAAGGAATAGTATTCCTATACGTACTTCATGCCGCGATACTCTTGTTTTATGTCCTAGCCTGTAATCTTGAAATCTTATGTGAGCTTCGTGCCATGCGTGCTTGAGTCCAGTTTCAAAACTCTCAATATGAGTCACTTCCACCTATGCTAGTAGAGAAGCTCAGATGTCAGAAAGATAGTAAAAGTAACTTTTTTCCCTTACATGCTCAGTTTAATCGTCATTCAAGAATGAATGTTCCCAAGAGGGATATATTATAACACCTCAGACTTCGAGAAAGGATAAATAGGGTTAACGGGACAGTCCACGAACCCAAGAAAGACCATGGAACCTTCACGGAACCTAAACGGTCCGTTCAGGGGTCCACAATCCGTTTAGGGGAGGTAGCCCAACCGTCAAGGGCTGCCACAATTTGAGTCACCTGGACGGGAACATAGACGGCCCATGGTGACTTGTATGGCCTGTTTAGGGGTCGTTACAGGTCACCCGTCATCTTTTAAGTTAAGGTTAATTCTTTAAATGTGGGAATGATTTTGGATATCAATTAAGGTCACTAGAATCTCCTAGCACAAAGTTGAGTTGAAAGTTTTCTTACTGATTGAGTTTCAATATGAGATTTTACTTGGGTCAACTTCAAATGACCATATCTCAAAGCACATAATGAATTAGGTCCTTCATGACTTGGTGCATTCATCGTTTGATCCATTGTTCTCATGATTTTCAAATGTTGAAACAGACTCGTTGGTAAGTTTTTTGTGAAGGCATTGGAGGAGAGATCTAATATTATAAGTTGAGGAAACAAGTTTTGAGATGTTAGAGTTCTAATGAACCCACACAATTTATTGGATAACTTTCAGTTTTGGCAAAATCCCCAACCACACGGGGAATGTGTCGTTGAGGTGATTGTCTCCTAAATCAAGAACTTCGAGTTGTTTGCAATTGGTCAAGGATTATGGGATTTTCCCCTCCAGCTTATTGCCAAAACCTGGAGGGCAGTGATATTTCCCAAACATTGTGGAATTTCTCCACGCAAATCGTTTCTAGAAAAATTTAGCATTACCAGTGAAATCGAAGCTACTTCAGTGGAGATAAAGTTGGCCACACATACAGTTATTGATGTTTTCACATATATCCAACTTCTGCTTTCAAAACACATACATATACATACAGTTACAATTAATTACAGTATCTGCACGATTTCAGTTAGCATTAACAAAAATCTCACTGTATTTTACCAAAAAATGGGCGCTAATAGCACTAAATTGACATGGATGTATTCATCGAGTACATGTAACATCTACGCAAATTTTGACCTTAAAACTATTGACCTGATTATAGGAACTTTACAAGCTGTTGCTTTGTTATTGTTTAATGCTTTCAGATAGACTAAAGAGCACAACAACACAAATGCTTGTTCAACTGATCATTTTGAGTACAAATTCAAGTTCTCCCTCATCATGAGAAGTTGAGCTGAATGTTTAAAGCCTGATATGGAAGCAATCAAACAGCGAACTGAAGCTCTTATCATCAGAGAAATGCTTGGAAATAGACAAAGAAAATCCGAACCTGCACAAGTACTTGGCCTAACACAATTGCTCGAATACATCTGATACAAAGAGATCTCAACTGAGTTAGTAGTGTAGATCATGAGGTGTTGCAACACATTCTATTCAATGGAGAACAGATCAAGAGATTCAAATTGCTTTCTTATGTAAAAGACTCTTTGTTACATAAATTATATGCAGTTCAATAAGACAACTGATTAATTGTTATATTTCTGATTGTAGGCTCTGACATGAGTAAGATTCTAATGGAAACAACAATTACAAGAATGAAACTTACAGATAAAAATAGAGCTAACCTGGGACAAGATGGAGCCATTGAACTGCTAGTCAAAATGTTCGCCTCCGAGAACCTAGAAGCTAAGCAATCGTCTCTAAATGCATTGCACAACTTGTCTGCTACAAAAGCAAACATTCAATGTCTGATAAAACCGGGCATCATTTCTACTCTGCTATAACTTCTTTTTTCCGTGACGTCAGTGTTCATGACTCTAAGAGATCCAGCATCCGCAATTCTTACAAAAATAGCAGCTCAATCAGAAGTTTGCATAGTATAGTGAGACAAGATGTTGCTCAGCAGATGATTTCACTCCTTTATCTTACTAGTCCTGTAATCCAGTGTCACTTGTTAAAAGCACTTAATGCCATCGCTACAAGTTCAAATGCCTCAAAGGTTAGAAGAAATGCATCTGAATACATTAATCAACATCGTATCATCATCATCCACAACCAACGATGAAAAGGCTGCTACTGTTGGCATACTAAGCAACTTCCCTGTGAGTGAAAAGAATGTCACACTGCTAGCAATAGCAAAATCTTTCTCATGGATTTGCATAGCACAATAGCACACAATAGTACAGTACATAATTTTTTCCTCTTTAACTAAAATGGTTTTCCCCTTCACTCAGACAAGAGAGAAAGAGAGCTCCACCAAGAACTTAGATAACCTATTAAATTGAGTCCTTTCTTCTACTGGTCGACTTGTGAAATATGTACAATGTTTGCAGATAATGAGAAAAAGATTTGATTGTCACCTATAACTGCAAGACACAACATCAAGGTAGATAATCAGATCTATGTTATCAGTAATCGCACTGTCATATCTAATAAAGATGCTTAAAAGCTGTAAGATTTAATTGAGGAAAGAGAAAAATGGCATAAAATACAAAGTGTCTGCTCCCACAGTATCGTCTTTTACCAACCATCACAATGAAGCACATGTACCCGTATTTGAAGCATGGATAAGCCAATATTATTCCTCCAACACTAGAATTCAGAGCGGTGGAAGTAGAGCCAGTGACACAAACCCCAAACTTATCACCAAAATTTGTCTCTAGTTCCCAATTCATTTGCCTAACTCAAACCCGAACACTAATTTTACTTCCAATTTCAATTCACTTCCAAAATTCTAATTCTAACCCTAATTCCGATTCAATCCCGAATCATTTCCATCCCTTCCCATGAGGAGAAGACAAGGTAGGCCAGGCAGTAAACTGCCTTTGTGCCAAGTATCCAGTAATTTTCCCAGTATTGTCAATGAAGAACAGTCTGCATTTATATCTTCATCTACTTCAGATAAATTTAGCAAACCTCGAGTGAAAAGTTCCAACTTTGCAAACACGAATGTTAATTCTTAGGTGGTTAAAAGTACAAATTCTAGAAGGCGAGTTGTTGCTGATAAGAATATTTCTATAAATAAAGAGCCAACTTCTGAGGCTTTAATTATATTAACTGCTGGGTTTTCGTCTGAGTCGTTAACAAATGATGGAAGTGAAATTAGGGTTGTTTCTGTAGGTTGCGGGATAGAACAGGATAACTATATTTTAATCAAAAATCAAATTATTACAAGATGACGTTAACATGTGTGGATTTGGGTTACGAAAGATGTGTTTGTTGATGTTATACATGATTGTTGTAGTGGATTATTGGATTCCACGTATTACTACTTGTTATCATATGGGTATATTAATTTTGAGGTGGCATTGGCAATTAAGGACAAGATTCCAGTTGAGCCAAGAAAGGGTGGAGAGATTGTTATCTGGGCAAGTCTTGCTGGGTTGGAGGCTGCGAGACAACTGATGTTATTTGTCTTTGAGGTTACTGTTTTGGAGGGACGAAAGTGTGTAGGTGGAAGGGAGTATACAAAAAAAAGATGGAAGGAGGGAATAAGGTGGCAGCAGTTGATTTAGGAGGGAGTGTTTTGACAAGTACACTAGAGAATCCGCTTAATCTGTTGGAACGACAATTGTCGTATACACTTCATAAGGTGAGAGACCAATGTCCACTCTATCGTGCTGATGGAAAGCCCGTATACAAGTATTTGGATAAAAAAGTGGAGGTTGCTTATAAGTTATAACTGACTTTTGGACAAGCAAGCTCAGGAAAAAAGTTTTCTCAGGGCTGGAAGCACAGATCCATAACCACTACCCAATGGTTTAGACCCAATGTTGTCATTACGAGGATATTCAAACTTGGAGGAAGTGAGATCCCTTATCACAAACCAGTAGAAGGGCCAATTTTTTTACTTGCCAGAGGCGTAGAGATAAAGCAGCTCGCGACTACATTAGTTCTGATATCCCCAGCAGATAAAGTGTTTCCTTGTCTAGGACAATTTTTTAACCTTCCTGAGAAACAAATTAAAACAGGGATCCATGAAGAAGCTGAAATTCTGAAAAAGAAAAAGAAATAGGAAAGAGGAAGCTAAAGAGAAGTGGCGAAGGACTTATACCTGACTATTTTTTACTTGACAATGGCTACTCTTGACTTTACAACACCTTTTAAGCACAAATATAAGAAATGTTAGCCTCAAGTCTAATATATGCCATGGACAACGACATAAATAAAAACAAAATATGTTTGTAATGATTAACACGAAATTTCAAGGCAGAATATTACAAGCTCAAATTGACGAATAGTGAATCTATTCAGGCGACTTAATATATTGTTGAGCTCAAAATAATTAGATCTGTTAGCTCAACACGTGAAACTAAAAAATTAGATTTATTACACTAGGTTTGTTGTTGTTGTTGCTAAAGGATATATAGCCTACAATGATTACATTACGCCAACTAAATTTCCCCCTACTTACTGATGTCACTTGTTGCTTGCGGTTAACCCATCTGGTCTGGTTATCTTCTTTCAGCTTCAACATTTAAGTGCATAAAGTGAGCATGCAAACAATGTTGATATAGAAAAATTATAAAGGTCGGGTATAAATCATACTAAAAAATTATGTAAGTAGAATGAAGAAAGAAGATGGTTGCAGAAAGAAATTAGTTAATTCTTTACCATAAACAATAAGGGTCAAGTACTGAACATCAACGTCTCAATAACATAATGAGATAAAACAAAGTTAGTTCTAACATTAGACATGCCTTTAAAAAGATCTGAATTATAACTTATCTCGATTTTTTCATCTCAACCTTCAAATGCAATTTTCAAACACTAGCGTGGTTGGCCATCTTTGCAGCCAAGTGAGAAATGCGCAATGCATGGTGGCTGGATAGCGCAACGAAAAGTCTTCCTCCCCCCACAGTTTCTGCTAAAATGTCAGTCATCTCCTGATGCACCCACAACAACATTGGAGTAGGAACCAAAGCTAAACGGATGGGCTTTAGGACATTAATTGCTTGTGGTTCATATATATATATATACCTGATAATAATGCCCAAATCTCATCAATACATTAGCTCCATGACCATAATAAACATAAGTTTCATCTTTACTATAATCAATGCATATTCAAAAAATATATATATATATATATATATGTAAAAGAGAACCCTAGGCCCGCCTACGTGGCGCCACCACAAATCAGGATTCCCTTTTAATTTATTTTATTTTCCAAAACTAGCCTTCCCCTTTCATACAAAGTTGTGACTTTTATGAAAAGTTGTGACTTTTATGAAGAGTTGCCACTTTTATGAAAAGTTATGACTTTTATGAAAGGTTGTGACCTTTCCGAAGGATTGTAACTTTTCCAAAGAGTTGTAACCTTTCCGATAAGACACAATTATCATTTGTTCACACTACCCTTTGTTGTCTATAAATAGAGGACTTTCCTCTCATTTTAAAACAACGAAAATTTTGAACTTCTTCTTCTTCTTCTGGACAATTAAATATTTGTGTACTTTGCTTCTGTTGAATGCTTCACTGACACCATTGTTTTTGTATCAATACACTGGCGAATAGAATCATTCTATCTTGAGAGGATCTATTCCTTTAAATATCGAGGTACTAGAGGGGAATAATTTCCTTAAGGGGACATTGTGCATCCAATGGGCTCGATTTTTTCCATTCTGTTTCATTCTATTTTTGAAGATCCTCGTATGTTTTTTACCGTCATTAATTTATGCTTATATTATTAGTTGTTATTTTTGAGTACATGCTTTAAACTTTGTTGTTTATGTTTATACAAAGTTATTGTTATAAGTATTTGTTAGTACAGATTAAATAACAAATGTTAAATGAGTATTCAAGCAAGTTTTCTCTACTGAAATTGTTGAAGGTACAATAAAAAAAGCCCTTACAAATCTCTAATATCTT
Organism: Solanum etuberosum; assembly: GCA_029582245.1. Classification (NCBI taxonomy): domain Eukaryota; kingdom Viridiplantae; phylum Streptophyta; class Magnoliopsida; order Solanales; family Solanaceae; genus Solanum; species Solanum etuberosum. Next base: position 46,851 of record JAJONR010004101.1, read on the forward strand.
CATCAACAATGTCATTCCTTCACATACAAGGATGCAGTTTTGTATTCTTTAGAAAATTCTCTGAGAGTTAATAACTTTGCATGCCCATATTTTTTGGTTTTTATGTTGTTATCTGTTTTACTAAATTTTATCAGTGGATATTATTATGAGTACTTTAAGGATTCAAAGTTGATTGAAGTGTTAGTCAATTTTTTGAGGAACTTTTCTGGTTAGAATGATTTGTTATCATCATTGGATATCTCATAGTTTACTCCCTTTAATGCATGTTTTTTCTCTCTGTTTTTTGTTGTTTCCTTAAAATTGTATTGATTATTTTTCGTTTGGTAGGTATATGAACTCACTTGGACAAACCCTTTCGTCCTTTTAATGTTTTTCTTTTTTTCCTTCTCATTCGGCTCTTCTAAATATTTTTGGTGTGAGTTATAACTATTTTCAGCCAGCTTAATTAGAAGAATATGAAACAAAACCTACTCTATATAAAAATAATATCTTAAACTACAAAAGATATATCTATTAAGATAGATTTGTTGTCCTCATGTCCCAAGTCATTGTTGAGCGTTTGAGTTATCTAGGTTAGACTCATTTTTAATTTTTAAATGTTCGAGAATATTTCTTTAACACGAGTCTGAAATCCTACATTTTTATCTACTTGTACTTTCATAATGCAACAATTATACATACATATTTCTGAAAAAGTCGTAAAGTTGCATTGATGAAGCATCTAGAAGGGCCTACAAAGAAGCAACTTAATGAAGAATGAATTGCTAAAAGGGTCAACAATATTATTTTTCTGTTCTTTCAAATTTATTTTTCTCCTTCTATAAATTTTGTTATAGTAACAAAGTAACAATAACGAAAAATGGTGAACGTTTGACCTCAAACAAGTAGATTGTCTCTAAAAAAAATTATTTATGTTGTTGTGGTGTACATTTTTTAACGGTCTCAACTTATTTATAACTAATACTAGGTAAATTACTCGCGCTTCGCACGGGATTGAAGTATTTTACTAAGCTTACATATGATCATTCGGTAATATTCATATTTTCGATACATACACTACATTGTCAAGAACATTTTATCTTAAGGCAAAGCGTTCCTCTGAAATCTTAAAGTGCTATATTTTTTTAATTTTCGTTTTTGTTATACAAAAATTATGAGTCATAGAGAGATTTTAAGTATAAGAAAGAAGTCTAAGAAAATATCCATGGAAATAGTGTGTCAAAAGTAATGAAATTTTCTGAATTCCAAGAAGTTACAAATAACAATATCAGACGTTAAAGAAAAGACCAAAAAGCCTTGAACAACAACACTCCCAAGTAAAGTGGAACATCACGTTCATTCAAGAACATAATTAACTAAATTCAAATGGAGGACCTTCGACTCCTTTCTTATGAACTTCCATCAATCTATTTTTTACTATAGTATGCCGTATCATGTATATGTTAAAAATGACCCTAAAATTGTTAGTATCATAAATGTTTTTCCTCATTATCTCAGAATAGTCATTACTATTGGGGATAAGGCACTAGTACCCCCTTAGACTATGACCGAAATCTCAGAGACACACCTTAACTAAACTAAGGTCCTATTACCCCCCAGAACTTATTTTTTTTTGTAATTTTGTACACCTTTTTGGCCTACGTGTCCTCCAAACATCTCCCACACGCCTCACTATTGCTTAAGTTTCATATCACCGGCCCCAACCTATTTGGAATTGAACCATAGTTATTGTTATGGTTATAGTATGCAGTTACAAAGAACTAATGCAATTATCAACCAAGCAGTAGGTGCCATCTGAATGGAAATGTTCACAATTGGATATTCTAAACCAAAATTTTGACACATAACATATTAAAATCTCACAGCATAATTTTGTGAACACTTGAACTCACAAATATCCACAAATAATAATAAAGATGACCTTACTTTCCTAACAATCAAGAAGAAAAAGGCAAGTTGCTTAACATATTTTTCAAAAAGATAGTTGGTCGGGCTGTATCCAAGTTTACAGTTCACAAATTTAATTGAAAGAGTTCAAAAAAGGTCACCAAAAATAACAAAAAGAAATTGCAATAGATACATGAATCACTATGACTTACAATAAACGATTAAGCTTCATGAAATAGGAGGAAGAAAACTTTGAGGAATGAAACACACTTCATAAGAAGCTTAATTAATGTATTTGAATTCGACTCCCCTATAGCGAAAAGAACCTACAAATAATAGTGGCAGAAATAAAAGTTTTGTTTACTAAAGAACCAAATGTAATGAATTCAACCATTTCAGCAACGTTATGAGTTGTGGACCGAGAGGTGCAAGAGTAGTAATGTCGCATTGCAATTAAAATTAATTTTATTTATTTATATGAAGAAACCTATAGAAAGGGACAAAAGAGAAGATCAATATTCAATCATCCTTGCTGAAATTTTTAACAAAGTTAAAAAAAAGTCATCAAAATAGCAAAAAGAAATTTCTATAGTTACATGAATCACTATGACTTATAGTAAAGTTTAAGCTTCATGAAATAGGAGGAAGAAAACTTTTAGGAATAAAACAAACTTCATAAGGAACTTAATTAATGTATTTGAATTAGACTACCCTATAGCCGAAAAAAACCTACAAATAATAGTGGCAGGAAATCCCTCTATTTATAGACAACAAAAGGTATTGTGAACAAATGTTTATTGTGCCTTATCGAAAAGATCATAGCTCTTTGGAAAAATCACAACTCCTTGGAAAAGTTACAAACCTTCGGAAAGGTCACAACCTTTCATAAAAGTCGCAATTTTTCATAAAAGGCGCAACTCTTCATAAAAGTCACAGCTTTTCATAAAAGTCACAGCTTTTCATAAAAGTCACAATTTTCCATAAAAGTCACAACTTTTCATGAAAGTGGAAGGCTAGTTTTGGAAATAAATAAATTAAAAGAGAATTCTGGTTTGTGGTGGCACCACGTAGGCGGACCTAGAGTTCTCTTTTATATATATATATGATTGATTATCGAAAACTTTCACATAGTTTTTTTTCCACAAGGATTTATTCTAACCATAAAATTATCAGATTCTATATTTTTCATGTATAAAAAAATAGAAAAAGTGATGTTTAATCGCTACATAAAAACATCACTCAATTTTAACAAGACAATTATACAATCAAACATATATTATGATAAATGATGTAAAAGATAAAAATGATTAGATATCAAGATATTCTTAATCATTAATTATATATTTACAATTCTTGAGATATGTGATAATCCCAAATCATTTAATTTCTGTTGAATTGGTCTAAAAACCTACTAAAAATTATTTTATTTTTCTAATAACAGTCGATTATTGGAAAGGTTGTTCAAAAGCATAGAAAAATTATTTATGCCCGCGCGAAGCGCGGTTAAATTACCTAGTATATATATATATATATATATATATGTCTACGTAGCAGCAAAAATAAACGACAGATGATGAAATCATCTCTGAAGTATATAGTTGAGACAAGAAAAGTCGGTTTACATATTACTCACTTCTCTCTGAAGTGGTTTCATTGTTTTAAGAAGAGACAGAAAGTTAAACAAAGCAAGATCCTATCTCAAACAAGACAATACATACATGCTTCAAATTGAAACTCAACGAATACAAAATGGGCATGGCACTGATACTCTTTCAACCGCTAAATTCTAGACAAAGATAACATGAATTCACTTCTCGAGTAACTCCATTCTTATTTTTCTGCTCGAGGAGTTTTTTATTCTTTACTTGTTACTTGGACACAAAATAATATGCTATTCAAAATAAAGAGGAATTAGATTTGGTATTGAAAGCAAAGCTAATGTGGAACATGGCATTTAATTACCTTCTAAAATTTAAAGAAATTTTGTGACTGCATCAGTAGGGCCCGTTAGCTCAAACTTGTGTGCAGCTTCTCCTGCGACTAGAGCTAACAATAAGGGCCCACCAGCAACTATTGTATAGCTATTGAACAAAATCCTCTCGCAAAGTCTCCAATGCCTCTCCAAGATAAACAATCTCCCTTTTTTATAATCCAAATACTCGTCTACAGGCTTTCCATCAGCACGATAGAGTGGACATTAGTCTCTATGACAATTGTCTTGCAAATAGACCAGGCGGATTCCCTAGTGTACCTGTCAAAGCAATCCCTCCTAAATAAGTAGTTGTCACCTTATTCCCCCTTCCACCTACACACTTTCGTCCCTCCTAAACAGTAACCTCAAAGCCAAATGACATCAGTTTCCTCGCAACCACCAACCCAGCAAGACGTGCCCCGATAACAATCACTCCACCATTACTTGGCTCAGCTGGAATCCTGTCCTTAATAATCAAATCCACCCCAAAATTAACATACCCATATGATAACAAGCAGTTATACGTAGTATCCAATAACCCACTACTGCATTCACGTATAACATCAATAAACAAATCTTTCATCACCAAATCGACATATTTTTAACTTCATCTTGTAATAATGTGATTTCTATTTAAAATATAGTTATACTGTTCTATCTTGCCAACTACATAAACAACCCAAACTTCAATTCCCTCATCCCTTAACGAGTCAGACGTAAATCCAGTTGTTAATCCAATTAAAGCCTCAGAAGTTGACTCTTTGTTTATACAAATAATCCCATTAGAAACAACTCACCTTCTCAAATTTATACTTTTAGAATCAACAATTTTGTTCGCAAAATCGAAACTTGTCACTCAAATTTTGCTAAATTTACATGAAGAAAGCAATGCAGACTGTTCTTCATTGATATTACTGAAAAAATTACTGGATACCTGCTACAAAGACTGTTTACTCTCCGATCTACCTCATCTTCTATTCATGGTAGGGGATGAAAATGATTCTACATTGAACCGGAGCTACGGGTAGGGTTAGAATTTGGAACTGAATTGAAAATGGGAATAAAATTAAGGGTTTGAGTTAAAAAAATTAATTTTGTCGATTGATTTCTCTGCTTTCTGTAAGTGTTTTAGCTACGGAGAAGTCGAAGATGGGATCAGAGAAGATGTAAATGGGTTATCAGAGAAGATGAAAATGGATTGTTTCAACCTAGTTACATTACATTTTGTTATTTATTCAAATTCATTTAACAACTTTAAGGGATAAACTATGTATTAAACCATTTTTTATAATCAAAGAGACTTGAAACTCAAAGGTAAAATCAAAGAGACTTGAAGCTCAAGAGTTAAGTAGCGCACGTTTCAAAACTTGGTGGATAATGAAATCGCGATACACAAGAACCATTAAACATGTCAAGATACACATTCGAACAAAGGTCGATTCCATTGACTCATTCGATTGAAATTTTGAATTTCTTCCTTGCATAGCATATGTGTTCACAATCCTCTATTAGAAATAATAAACTTGAGTCTAACACATTGATTTTTCATTCATTGCTCAAATCATTTGTACATATACACAAACAAACATAAACCCCAATCTACTAAACAACTAAGAAACACTAGAAAATCCTTAATACTATTCCAAAAAAAGAAGAACCAACATAGCTATAACTAAGAAACCGAGTCTTGAATTTGTTTAATCTTCATCAGCAGATGGCTATGAACCGCCAGTTTTCTTTGGAAGAAACAAGTTGTGAATGATGGGCAATTGTTACATCTCCAAGAAGTTTGCTTAGTTCCTCATCGTTCATCACTTCCAATTGAATATGCCTTGGTATGATCCTTGTCTTCTTATTATCCCTTGCTGCATTTCCAGCCAATTCAAGAACCTGCAAATAACAAAGACAGGAAAACTGAGAAACACGAAAATACAAAAAAAACTCAATTGGTTTATCGAATTATCTATCAACCCCATATGGATATCAGTGAGTTTGCTACCAAATTACTACCAATAGCAAGTTCTAGACAAGCAGATCTAATATTTTTTTAGGTATAGCAGCAATAATGAAGAGAGAGAAAGATCTGAAATAAGTTAGTAGTGTAGATCATGAGAACAGATCAAGAGAATCAAATTGCTTTCTTATGTAAAAGACTCTTTTTTACATAAATTATATTTGATTAATGGTTATATATATGATTGTAGACGCTGACATGAGAAATTTCAAGATTAATGGAACTCACAGATCAAAATAGAGCTAACCTGGGACAAGATGGAGCCGTTGAACCGCTACTCAAAATGTTCACCTCTGAGAACCTAGAAGCTAAGCAATCGTCTCTTAATGCGTTGCAAAACATGTCAACCTCAAAAGCAAACATTCAATGTCTAATAGAACCGGGTATCTTTGCTATTGTGCTACAACCTTTTTTCTCCGTGACATCAGTGCTCAATCAAATGTTGGCATAGTACTAGCGAAACAATTCCCAGTTCTTTTGCCTAACTCAAACCCGAACATTAATTTTACTCCCAATTTCAATTCACTTCCAAAATTCTAATCCTAACCCTAATTCCGATTCAATCCCGAATCATTTCCATCCCTTCCCATGAAGAGAAGACAAGGTAGGCCAGGCAATAAACTGCCTTTGTGCAAAGTATCCAGTAATTCTTCCAGTAATGTCAATGAAGAACAGTCTGCATTTCTGTCTTCATCTTCTTCAGATAAATTTAGAAAACCCCGAGTGAAAAGTATCAGTTTTACAAACACGAATGTTAATTCTTAGGTGGTTAAAAGTACAAATTCGAGAAAGCGAGTTGTTTCTGTTGAGATTATTTCTATAAAAAAAGAGCCAACTTCTGAGGCTTTAATTGTATTAACTGCTGGATTTTCATCTGAATCGTTAACGAATGAGGGAAATGAAATTAGGGTTGTTTCTGTAGTTGGCAGGATAAAATAGTATAACTACATTTAAATCATAAATCATATTAGTACCAAATGGCATGAAAATGTGTCGATTTGGGTGACGAAAGATATGTTTGTTGATGTTATACCTGAACACTATAATGGGTTATTAGATTCTGTGTATATTAATTTTGGGGTGGCATTGGCAATTAAGGACAAGATTCCAGCTGAGCCAAGAAAGGGCAGAGAGATTGTTGTCGGGGAATGTCTTGCTTGGTTGTTGGCTGCGAGGCAACTGATGCTATTTGGCTTTGAAGTTACTGATTTGGAGGGACGAAAGTGTGTAGGTGGAAGGGTGTATACAAAAAAATATGGAAGGAGGGAATAAGGTGGCAGCTGCTGATTTAGGAGGAAGTGTTTTGACAGGTATACTCGGAGGGCCAATTTCTTACTTGCAAGAGCGTAGAGCTAAAGCAGCTCGCGACTACATCAGTTCTGATATCCCCAGCATATAAAGTGGTTCCATTGCTTCTGCCAAATTTTTTAGCCTTCCTGAGAAACAAGTTAAAAAGAGGAACCATGAAGGAGCTGAAACTCTGAACTAGAAAAAAGAACGAACATACTAAAGAAAAGAAATAGGAAAGAGAAAGCTAAATAGGAAGCATACCCGACTATTTTTTACTGGACAGTGGCCGCTCATGACTTTACAACACCTTTTAAGCACAAAATATAAGAAACGTTAGCCTCAAGTCTAATATATGCCACAGTTGCAAATGACATAAATAAAAATAACCTCTTGACCTTCCAATGTGGTCTATATTAGTGTATCAATCAATATAACTTTTCAATTTCTTTATCTCTTAAGATTAATTAAGAAAATTAATGCATTAGTTTGTAAGTATTCTACTTTGGATGTTTTCATTTCTAGACTCTGGGCATGCACGTAGCGTGTGTACCCTGTTGCCAATAAGTAAATTTTTTTTTTTTACAAAATCACGTTAATATTATTAAGAAAATGTTTTTGATTTACCAAGTACAAAAAGTAAAAATTATTATTGGTTATCCTATTTAGCAAGCTCGATGAAGGATATAGCACACCATCTCATAGAAATCCATGAACGCTTGATAGTAATTTTGGTGTATTAGTTTTGTATTTACTTGAGTAGCACAATGAGTCAGTTTATATACATATTGCTCACAATACATGAGCTGAGTATCTATCAAAACAACCTTTTTACCTGCCAAGTGTCTTCGTATACACTACCGTCTATAGACCCCACTTATGGGACTACATTGGTTAGTCATTCTAGACTTAAGAAGAGGTAGAGGTAGGCCTAAGACATGGTCCTTGATAGGAGGGTGTGGAGGTCGAAGATTAGGA
>JAJONR010004102.1:0-51764 GCA_029582245.1 Solanum etuberosum
TTTCAGAGTTAATTTATTGAATTTTTTTCTCTCTCCCCCCCCCCCCCCCCCAATTTTAAGGAGGTGCGGCATGTCAAAGAGGTTGCTCCAGTGCTTTTGAATGCCATCCAATCACTACTTCCATACTGTGAGAATGAACTTCAGATCCTTATCTAAACTTCATATTTACTTTTTCTCCATGAATTATTTGTGTTTCAATATACTTGCAATTTCCTAGTAGAACGTTAATGCATCATAGCAGAGTATTCAGGTCTGGCAGTGTAATCTGTCCGTCATGCCCTGTTTTTGGCATCTGGAGGTTCAAAATTTTCACATGTATGTGTGAGCCTCCTGTACACTTACGTAAAAAAGTGCAAAAAGTTAGGGGTGCATTTTATTTTATAGGATTTTTTCATGCTGACCTTCTGATAGGAAAATGGTAATCAATATAATGGATGCCAGTGTCTTCTTGGGAGCCCCTTTCCTGACTTTCAGACTATTACATGACAAGTGAAAGAATTACTTGGTTTGGGTCTTGTTCTTTCTCCCCAGTGCCATCTGGAGAAAATGCATTTGAAATGCTATTTCAGAGTCATTTTATTCAAGGACTTAAAAGGCATATTTCAATCCACTGCATTGGCTTCAACCGTGGACTTCAAAAGTAATCTCAATCCAACGACAAATGCACCTAAGCAATGTAACACAACTTGTTTCAGATATCGACGTTCTCCTGACAGTTTTGGGGCATGCTTTGATTTTATCTAAAAGTAGAAAATATCAATCAACAAATGACAACATCATTGCCTTACTAACCGGGCATGTGACATACACACACTCAGTTTTATGGCTAAAAAAGTTTTTGCCTACTAACCTTTATAAAGGTCAGCATGCATCCTCTAAGTGAGTAACTTAATAAAAAGGGCTAGTATTGATTGTGCCTTGATATGCCAAAGTGTCACATCTGACAAGTGAATCATTGAAGCTCTAACGACAAGTTTTCAAGATGCTTGAGACTCCTTAAAATACTAGTGCAATTTTTGTTAGATTATTGGTAACTTACACTTATGAATGTTGCTTAGCAAGATACTTTTCTTCCCTCAACAGTATATAGTGGAAACCCAAATTCATGTTTTATTGGATACTGGGAAAGGAAGATGATGAAAAGAAAGTAGCAATGAAAAGGTAGAGAGGAGGAAATGCACAATTTTTTGTTCTCCCTTTTGTTTGGTTGATAATAAATAGAGAGGAAGTAAAAGGAAAATGTGGGTTGGGGCTTGATTCCTATTTCCTCTCCGTTGCTTTGATGCTGCCTAACAAGAAAAGGGAAAATGTTTTTTATATTCCTTCTGAACTAATATCCTGATCACTCCTTAAATTTGCAGATTCATCTATCCAGGACCATCAGCCTAAATTTTGGGATTTATTAAAAAGGGCTTGTACAAAGTTAATGAAGATTTTAGTCGCCATCCAGCAGCGACATCCTTATTCATTCGGGGATAAATGTGTCCTTCCACTTATCACGGAATTCTGTTTAAGCAAGATTTTGGATCCTGAACCACATATTATGTCCTTTGAGCAATTCATGATTCAATGTATGGTAATGGTGAAAACAATCTTGGAAAGTAAAGAGTATAAGAAAAACTTGACAGGACGCGTGGTTGATGAAAATAGAGTAACATTTGAGCAGATGAAGCAAAACATATCTAGTACGGTTGCTGGCCTTCTTACTTCCCTTTTGCCTACTGACCGGGTTGTACTCCTGTGTAATGTATTGATAAGGAGGTAAGACATCCCAACTCTTTATGGGTCTTCTTCTTGCTATTTTATGTGAAGCAACTGATTTGCTGAATGAGGTTCCCAAGCACCAGATTAAAAATGTAACAAGCTTAACAATTTTTAATGATCTTTTGGTCCTCGTCTTTATTCCATTTGTGGTAGAATAGTCATAACATCCTCAATCAATCCAGATAGTCCAACTTGAGTGGCTCTTTCTGGTGCCCTAATTTCAAGTAGTATAAATCAATGTTCTCCTCATTACAGGTTTGGACTTGCAGGGTTATATTAGGTGCAAGTAGGGTTTGAAGTAGGTGGAGAAGGTGCAATAAAGGGTAGTTATACTTTTTTAAGGTGCGAGTAGGGTTTGATGGAGGTGGAGAAGGTGCAATAAAGGGTAGTTGTTCTTTTAGTGAATTCTAGTGCTGGAAGATCCATTTCCAACATTAAATAATTTGGGGAGATCCGTTTAGATTAAAGAAATTGAGTATTTTCCTTTGCACCCAAGGGTGTGGCCTAGTGGTTTTTGAAGTGGGTTGAGAACCATGATGTCTCATGTTCAAATCCCATCATAGGCAAAAACACTAGGTGATTCCATCTGTCCAAGCCTTGATGGAACAAAGTTACCCGATACTTGTGTTGGTGGGGAGGTAGGAAGTACTTCCTGAATTAGTCGAGGTGCGCGTAAGCTGGCCTAGACACCGCGATTAATATTTTCCTTTCTTGTTTCTCAGTATTGGGGTAGTGGGAATTTGAACAGTGCAGAATAATGAATCTTGTTTTGTGATGAGGGGCTATTCTGTGGCCATTAGAATTATTAATATCCTCTTGACCACTTGATTTATCTTTCCAAAACTATTTTGGCACATGATGAAAACCTTCAGTTTCTGTTGACTTCAAACACACACCGTTCTTGCCCAATAAAATGAAAGAGCATTTCGACGGGAGTGAAGGTGGAGATTATTCGGGTCTCATCTGAATGTCCACAAGCTGAGGAAAGGGGCTATTTCGAATATGAATTGATATCTTCTGTTCTGAGAGAAAATTTTAAGCTGTTGTAATTATAATATACAGAAAAGGATTAAAAAATACCTTTTAACTATGCAAAATTGTACAAAAATTCCCCTATTGTTACTTTTGGGTCAAAATGTCCTTTTCCTAATAAAGATATTGTAACTCATCATTGATTTTCATATATATAAGATCATAGTAATCCATCATTAATTTTCATTTAGATAACAATAAGAATCTTTTTTAAATAAAATAGAAAATATTTTATTTCTTAATATTTTTCAAATTCGATTAGGGGACTAATGGTAGGGCCATGGGCAGTCTGTGGGGATTTTAATGTATGCAGAAACATTTCTTAAAAAAGAAACTGCACCAGAAGAATAAAAGGGGTGAAGGAGTTTTTTGACTATATTGAAGATATGAATCTCATAGACTTGCAATTAGAAGATGCAAAATACACATGGTTCAAAGGGTGGAAGTTGCTTTATGAATTGATAGGATGTTAATCTCTGCAGATTGGGATGATTGTTTTCAATAATTTGAAATAGATTCCCTTGCAGAGCAGTGTTATCAAAGGCGAGCTTTAAGCGCGCTTAAGCCTTGAAGTGAGGCTCAAAACATGTTGAGCGCTTCACCTCGCTTTATGTGCGCTTCAGTGTCGTCATCAAGGTTCTAAGACAAACTTTTCCTTGCCAATGAGTCTCTTATGAAGAAGTGACACTAAACAATTGATATTTCACTTTATCATAATTTTTTTTCAATTTCTTTGGTCATAAATGTGTCATTCATGTTTATAATTATTAGTCTTGGACTAAACATATAGATTTGTATTTTTTTCTCCCTTTGCGCCTTTTTTCATTAAAGCCCACACTTTATTTGCGCTTTGCGCTTAAAGCCCCCACGGACCTTAAAGCTTTTTTGCGCTTTTCGCCTTTGATAACACTGTTGAAGAGGTTTACTTCTGATCACACTCCTCCTACTGCTTTACAAAGGGGATCTTGGGAAAGAAAGAAAAGTTACGATAAGTTTGAAAATTGGTGGTTGGGTACTGAGGGCTTTATAGTCAGTGTCAGGAGGTTGGTGGAATAACTTGAGCTATGAAGGAAGACCTGATTACATTTTGGCCGAATCTTGGGTCACAGAGGAAGAATTTGCTAAGGAAATAGGCTGTTATAGAGACAGTTTCAGGGATGAGAATGCTTACAGATGAAGAGACAACAAACGAGGTTGAACTGTTGCTTGAGTATGAAGATCAGATTAAGATAGAAGAAAGTGCTTGGAGGCAAAGATCAAGTGCTGGGCTGAAAGGAGGGAGACAAAAATACTAAGTTTTTTCATAAGGTTGCCACTGCTCACAAAATGTACAACAATATGGACCAAATTTGTGTGCAAGGAGAAATAATTCAGGAGAATACTAGAATTGAATGGGAGATAGTAGAATTTTATCAAAGCCTATATACAAAAACTGTTCACTGGAGACCTGCTTACCATTTCCCTAACTGTCCAATTCTATCAATGGAGGAAAATGAGAGTATGCAAGGAAGTTTTGAGGAAGAAGAGGTGTTGAGATGTCTAAAACCAGAGCCTGATGATGTTGAGATGTCTTACCATGGAATTTTTATCAAATGTTGGGAAGTGGTGAAACAGGATATCATGAATGCTTTCCATAATTTTCATGACTAACACATGTTTAAAAGGAGCTTCAATGCCTACCTTTGTAACACTCCTTCCAAAGAAGAAAGGTGCCAAAGAGCTAAAGGATTTCAGGCCAATCAGTTTGATAGGCAGCATATACAAAATCTTCTCAAAAGTACTCAGAGAGGCTTAAAGGCTTAAAGGACTGATGGCAAAACTGGTGGAATCATAACGAATGACCTTTATTAAAGGAAGACAAATCATGGATACAATTTTGTTAGCTAATAAAGCAGTGGTATCCAAATGAAAGCAAGGAAAACCAGGGATTCTTTGCAAATTCAACATAGAGAAAACCTATGACCATGTCAATCGGGAGGGCTAAATAGGATGGGGTTTGGACAAAAGTGGATAAACTAGGTAAATTTTGCATATCCACTGCGAGTTTTTCAGTTATTATCAATGGCTCCCCAACATACATTAGGGCACAAAAGGGTTTAAGACAAAGTGACCCTTTGTCACCATTCTTATTCTTATTATCAATGGAAGGTCTCAACAACATAGTCAAAACAATAAATATGAATGGGTGGTTGAGAGGTTTCAATGTGGTCAGAGAAGGAATAGATGATTTGGAGGTAACTCATTTGCAATATGCAGATGATACCCTAATTTTTGGTGATGCAGATGACGAACAAATCAAAATTCTGAGGGTGATATTGGTTCTCTTTGAAGGGATGTCTGGACTACACATCAACCGGAGAAAGAGCTTTCTATGTCCTATCAATGAGGTCACAACCATGAAATCCCTAAATGCAATTCGGGGAGGAGAGATTGGTAGCCTGCCAACAGTGTACATGGGTATGCCTTTAGGAGCAAAATCAAAGTCCAAGGAAAACTAGACTTTGCCAACCGTGTACTTGAGTATGCCTTTAGGAGCAAAATCAAATTCCAAGGAAAATTGGAATACTGTGGTTGAGAAATGTGAGAAGAACTTGGCAAGGTGGAAACGACGGTACTTGTCAGTAGGGGGTAGATTAACACTTATCAACTCTGTGTTAGATTCCTTGCCAACTTATATGATGTCCTTGTTCCTTATACCAACATGAGTCATTAGTAGGCGAGGACAAAATCATGAAGAAGTTTTTGTGGCAAGGAAATAAAGGTAGAAAAAGCTACCACTTGGTCAAGTGGTAAGCTCTGATAATTGACAAATGGTTATGGAAGTATGCCAATGACAAGGAGACTTTGTGGAGGAGAGTCATATAAGCTAAGTATGAGGAGGAATGGATGAGTAAGGAAATTCTTACTCTTTATGGAGATTAACTTGGGGAGATTTATCATAGATCTCTGGAGTGAGCTTAAGTGCTTCTTCAAGATCAAGGTGAACAATGGGGCTAAAACTAGGTTCTGGACAGATGAATGGCATGAAGAAAGCAACTTAGAAAGGCTATTCCCAGATATCTACTCCTTAGTACTACACCAACATAGTACCATAGTAGAATTATGGACAACAAAGGGATAGAAATTCAACTTCAGTAGACAACTCACTGCTTGGGAAATACCAAGAACAACAGATTTCATCAACAAGATTGAGCAATTCGGTGAATTGGGAGTAGATGAAGATGAACTAGGGTGACGGGAAGATGAGAAAGACACATACAAAGTGAGCAAAGCTTATAGGAAAATGAACAACCATAACCAACAACCAAGTAGTTGGCCATGGAAGAACATTGGGACAACCAAATACCATACAAAGTGGCATGCTTTGTGTGGCTTTTGGCAAAGGAGGCAGTGCTTGCCCAGGAGAACCTAATGAAAAGGGGGATATTTAAGGCCTAGGTGCTTTTTGTGTGGGGAGCAACTAGAGACTATGAATTACATTGTAGAAACACACGACAACTATGAAGATCATTTTTGAACCTCAGAGGAATAGCATGGAGCATGCCGAGGACGATTACAGAGGCCTTAACAAGTTGGGTTGTTGGCCAAGAATAGAGAAAGAGAGGAATTCTAGGTGTTTTGAGAGCATAGAGAACAATATGCAACAAATTAAGCTCAATTGCATCTTACTACTGTGTTTTTGGTGTAATAAGTTACATCCTAATGATCTTGTCTCTATTATTGATGTTTTAGACTCATTATAGGCATCAGATCACATAATTATAGATGTAGGTAGTGCTTTGTAACTATGGAGGTACAACAACTTTTGTATGATTATGATTCTAACATATATATACAAAATTACTAGTTTCAAAAAAAGAAGGATAAGCATTTGCTAATATAATAATTGATTTTTAAGTTAAAATACAACAATCATATTGCCATGAAACACTAAAATTTATTACATTGCTTCAAATCACAAAATATATTTAAAATATCGTCGTTGAAATTATTGTTGACCCTTTTTTCATATTAACTTTAAAAATAAAGAAATATATTAACAAATGTTTGTTCTACTTCAATTTGGAAAAGATTAAGAAATAAATTTATTTTCTATTTTATAAGGATTTTTTGAATCATTATCTAAATAAAAATTAATGATGAGATTACTTTGATCTTATATATATGACCTATATTATCAGTTTAAAAAAGTATATAGGGTAATTCTATTTAATTAATTAATAAAAGGAGGTTAAGAAGGAAAAAAATTACTTTCCACTTTTATATTAGTTACAGAGATTTTAAAAGAAAAAATTAAGAAAAAAGTTCTATAAAAATAATATTTTATTTGGAGAATCATGTGTTTAAAAAGAAAAGAAACAATATGATTATTAGGAAAAAGGGACATTTTGACCCAAAAGCAACAAAGGGGACATTTTTGGACCAAAATATCAATGGAAGGGGCATTTTTTGATCAAACTATTAACGAAGGGCATTTTTGTACAATTTTACACAGTTTAAGGGCATTTTGATCCTTTTCTGTATAATATATTATTGAGACCTGTCTCCTTATTCTTCCAATTTCTCCAAATGTAGGTACTTTGTTCTGACTGCAAGTGATATGGAGGAATGGCACCAGAACCCAGAGTCTTTCTATCACGAGCAGGATTCAGTGCTATGGTCCGAGAAACTAAGGCCATGTGCTGAAGCTCTATATATTGTCTTGTTTGAAAATCATAGTCAAGTATGTTGACCCTATTCCCTGTGTTGTTTTATAACCTTAACACATTGCATTAGTCTGGGCATGAACTTGTTATGCGATTTTCAGCTGCTAGGACCTGTTGTTGTCTCTATTCTGCAAGAGGCTATGAGTGGTTGCCCTTCTGCAGTTAATGAAATAACTCCAGCACTGCTTCTTAAGGATGCTGCTTATGGTGCTGCCGCATACATTTACTATGAGCTCTCGAACTATCTGAGTTTCAAGGATTGGTATGTGCTTTTCATGCTTGAAATATTGCTGGATCAAATAGGTCTGACCCCTTAGACATGTTCTGGAATTTTCTATCCTCTTATTATCTTAGCAACGGCATCTCAAACAAGGTGATAAAACACGAGGAACCACATTAGCAAAACAGAATAAAAGAAATAGCAAATGATAGGTGGCTTCGCCTTGCTGTGTTATTCACATGAAGGGAATGGATAAAGTCAACTACATTTTTCTCAACATCATGATTTATTAGTAACTTTTTTCCTCTTGGTCTTAAAATATATTCAGGTGCCATATATTGAATGGTTTGTTCTCCCATTGCCCAAGACAGGGAAACTCATCCTTTAGAGACCACTCTATTATGTGAACTCATCATTTTTAAAAATATTACTTAGTCATTTTGTTGGGGTTTGCAAAATTGAAAGTCGTATTCTATTGGAGATATAAATATACGTCTTCACAATCTCTTAACATGTTGTGCAGGTTCAATGGAGCATTATCATTGGAGTTGACAAATGATCATCCCAATATGCGGATAATCCACAGAAAAGTAGCACTAATCCTTGGACAATGGGTTTCAGAGGTATTTAGACTGCAGCTAACAAAAAAGAGAATTTCCTGGAAATTGCTTTATGCAGTGTTCGAATTAAGAAGGGGAGATGGAAAGTAATAAATGTCTGTTTCTCCATTTCTGTCAAATTTGGAATGGGTTAAAGGACTGATATGCGAGGGTTACTCACCATCCATTTTTACTTCCTAACCAAACAAGGGAATGGAACTTTTCTCTTCGCTTCTTTTGGGTTGTATAACTCCCCCTTCTGCAACTTCTCTTTTACCCTACTATATAAGGCTATGACTTCCCTTCTCCTAGATTGAGAGTGAGAATAGATGAATCTCCTTGAGCACCCACATTGCAGTGATATTAAGCTGATTAATATTTGTGGTTTGAAGTGTCCTTTACGAACTTCTCATAACTCTTGGTTGTCCCATATTCTATGCTCTTGAATAGGCCAAACAGATGCTTTTCGTTCCTTTTACCAATCTAAAACTGCAACAGTAGCCATTAAGGACGAGAGCAACTAATTCCAGTTCTCCTTTGTCATTATAGAGATACAGGAAAAAAAACCCAATTATTCAAGAATGATTTTTTAGTAAAACAAGTTCAGCATTCCTTTAATGAGAGTTTGTCAGTGGTCTAAACTCTAAAAGACCCTAACAAGTATCTTCCCTAGGGGAAATATAACATACTTTTAATTGAACAAGTTTATAGCATGTATATATGCTGTTCCTCTCATTTATACAAACTTCCACTTAACTTCAAGTTAAGTTTTGTTTTCTTGTCATAGAAGTCAAGCATAAGTTATTTATAAAATTGGTTTCGGATTACCAATATATAAGGTGTAATCTATGGGAATTTAGAAAGAGAGGAGTATTCTATGAAATGTTCATGCAATCTTCGTTCTTCAATCAGCAGTTCTTGTAAGAAAAATGTTTAATATGGTGAATCCTTGTTGGTTCATAGTAATCTAATATAGTACTTCCTCTGTCCCAAGTTATGTGGCAAACTTTCCTTTTTAGTCTATTCCAAAAAGAATATCATTTTTTTATAATTAGAAAGAATTTAACTTTAAATTCCTCTTTTATCCTTAATGAAATGATTTATAGCCACACAAATATCTAAGGTTTCTTTTAGGCCACAAATTTCAAATGTTCTTTTTCTTAAACTTTGTGCCAAGTCAAATGGTGCCACATAAATTGAGATAGAGGGAGTGTTGTATACTTGTATCTGTATATATAAATGGAAATCTTTGACTGTTTCTGTTTTTCTAAATATATATATACACACACACACACACACACACACTCATTTTTCACTTCTATTTTATTTAGTATGACGATGATGGAATGAGCTTAAATGAAGACGTGGGGGGGATTCGTATAGCCGTCACCAACTTGTTTTGGGATTGAGTCTTGAGTTGTTGTCTTTGCTTTATTACTGTTCATATGCTATTGTTTCACTGACAGTTGTAGGTTGTTATTATGATAGTTATGTGCCTTCAACCCATAGATTTATGGAGCTAGCAATCATGTATACTTTTGTCTAACTGTGTTTTCACATCAGATTCAAGATGACACCAGAAACGATCACATATACTTTTGTCTTACTGTGTTTTCTCACAGATTAAAGATGACACCAGAAGAGCAGTTTATTGTGCTCTAATCAGATTACTTCAGGAGAATGACTTGTGTGTAAGGGTATGCCACATTTTATGTAAAACAACTACCCTCTGAATTAAGCTGTACATCTATCAGAATTTTCTGAATTTCAAGTTTCTATTCATTCACTTTGTGTTATACTGAAGCTACTTTGTCTCTTCTTTTAGCTGACAGCATGCCGGTCCTTGTATTTTCATATTGAAGATGCAACTTTTAATGAGAATGAGTTCTTAGATCTTCTTCCGGTTTGTTGGGATCTGTGTTTCAAAGTGGTGGATGAAGTACAGGAATTTGACTCAAAGGTAGATATCAGCTGGTGTTCTTTCTAACTTTAAACGGCCTATTTAATTCTCATTTATTTATTTGTTTTTGTCTATATTGCTCGGACTCTTTAAAAATGTTGGTGCACCCATGTTGGATCCAACACGCATCCGTTGACATATTTGAAGAGTCCGAGCAACAAAGGTTTTGATAACCAAGAAAACCAAGGGCCACTGGTTCACGGTTTGAAACTCGATGGATAATGGACCTGCCCCTCTACCCTTCACTATTTAATTACTCCCCCCTGTCCCTATTTATATGACACACTTTCCTTTTTACTCCGTCCCAAAAAGAATGAGACATTTCCTTATTTGGCAAAAAGTTTACGAAGGTGTACTCTTCTATTTAAAAATTCATTTATTTTAATGGTAGTTTTGGAACATCGCAAAGTCTTCCCATATTTCTTAAACTTCGTGCCAAGTCAAACTACATCACATAAATTGGGATGGAGGGAGAGTCATTTATTCACTCATCTTTTCTTTTTTTGTAATATTGCTGTATCCGATTTCTGGTATCTTTAGTTCCCTAGACCTTTGCAATAGCTCTCAGTTAAGGACAAGCAGTACCGATTCAGTGGTCACATGCACATGCATAAGGTAATTTTTAAACATATTTTGGGTGTTATTGGTTGATGCTTGAATGAATTGTAACATTGTTGAGGAGGCTCACAAATATTTGAAGGGGAAGGTTAGAGAGAGGATCCATTTCCAAGTTATCTCTTGCCCTGTTCTTTTTCTTTGCTCTCTGAAAAAAAAGCTCATATTATAGTTGTTAGAAAATGGGGAAAAAGGAGAAGAAAAAGAAACAGGATTTTTTCTGAGCAAGGTAACACTAGAAACAAGATTTGTCCCTATCACTTCTTTTTATATCATGGAAATCTTTTTTTCAACTTATGATGTGTTCTTTCAATCTGCTTTAGTTTTCAATCTTCTATATATTTCAGTTGATTTTAAGTTTTCTGCTCACAATGTTTTCTTTTTTTGATAAAATTTTCAGGTTCAAGTTCTGAATACTATCTCTGTTCTGATAGCACGTGTTACTGAAGTTACACCATATGCAAACAAGTTGATGCTATTTTTCCAGAAGGTATCCTTATGGTTTTCTTTTTCCGCTTCTCCTTGTTGATATGTTAACTTGAGTTTGATGACTTATGTGCAGTTGAAGTTTTATTTTATTACCATTACCATTACCATTCCAGAGTACAATCTCTGTAAGATTCCGCCTTCCTAAAATTTCATCTAGAAGTTGGAGAACTGGAGAAAGCTCGGGACTTTTTAGTAAAGCTTTTTCATTAGATGGTAGATTCTATGCCGTCATTTTATGCTGTTGCTCAAGCTTCCCATTTGGAGACCCAAACTTAATTACCTCTATTCTCCTTACTTTCATTTTGTGTAGTTTCTGAGGAAAATTTGTTGATAGAATTGCATGTAAGAGTAGGATTCTTAATGAATTCCACGTGCTTTTGTTTCCCATTAAACTGTATCTGCGTGATTTACTGTTCTTTCTTTTTTGCTGATTAGAGCTGTTCCTTTATTAGGCATGGGAAGAATCTTCTGGTGAAAGCATCTTGCAGATTCAACTTCTTACTGCATTGAAGAATTTTGTAGTTGCTCTCGGTTATCAGTCGCCTAAATCGTACGGCATGTTATTGCCGATTTTGCGAAGTGGAATTAACATAACCAGCCCTGATGAACTTCTAGAAGACTGCATGCAGGCATGTTCTATATGTGGCCGATTTAATTGATTAGTTTCATTTCATATTAGAACTGTGCCCTAATTCCAGCCAGTTTATCATGCAGTTATGGGAAGCAACACTTATTAATGCGCCTTCTATGGTACCAGAATTGTTGGGGTATTTCCCATGTCTTGTGGAAATTTTGGAAAGAAGTTTTGATCACTTGAAGGTTGAGGAGATATTTAACAGAACTAATATTTTCAGTTCTGGATTTTTTTTTTGTGCTGATGTTTCATGACATGTAGGTTGCTACCAATATCATTGAAGACTATGTTATTTTGGGTGGAAGGGAGTTTCTCAGTTTGCATGCGTCTAATATTGCTGAACTTCTAGATCTGGTGGTTGGGAATGTCAATGACAGGGGACTACTCTCAGTTATTCCAGTCATTGACATTCTAGTTCAGGTATTTGATTTCCTTGCCACTTTTATTAAATTATGTGTTGGTGGAAGGCCAGGAATTACAGATTAACCAGATAAATAATATGTTACCTAAGCTGCTTTAGTTTCAGTGTACTTCTTTTGAAACAGGGCTGCAATTAGTCAGAAATGAAGGGATAGGAAAACGTAATGGACATGTTTCTTAAAATGTATAATTCGATATGTTCTGAATTTGAGCTTTAGATAAGAGAAAAGTTAAGGAAAAGCTTAGTTGCTCAGACTCGGGTGCGGATCTAAATGTTGGATCCTTCATGATTTAATTTTTAAGATTCGGGGTTATGGATCCATGTAGGGATACGGGTGCGGGGATTCACCTAAATATAATTAAAATATCTAAAAATAGAGTTAGTAAACCTAAATTATGAGATATTATGGAGAACTTTGAGGAGAATCCTGGAAGGAGATTAACGGAAAAGGAGTGACATAGAAATTTCTATATAAAAGGTATTCCATTTTCTGCAATTTCACCTTAGCTTTTGTATTGATTACAGACAATCATTAAAACGTCCACAGTTACCCCATCGATTTTGGTCAAAGTACCCAAAATCGGTTGACCAAATTGGACACGGATCCCACACCCATGTCGTGTCGACACGTGTGCAGCACCAACAGTGAAGAGTCTGAGCAACTTAGAGGAAAAGAGTAGTTGATATGATTCTTAAAACCTTCAATTCCTTTGTTCTAAATTTGAGCTTTGAATTTTGATAAGATCAAAATGTATCAAAAGTAAGTTCCAATACAAACTTCTCATGTTATAAACTTGAGCTTTGATAAAATGAAAATGTATTGAGACTAGGTCTCAGTACAAACTTCTCACTAACTCTGACTAGAACATTGGTGGATTTAATATAGGCCCAAAAGGGTTCTTCTTGTGAATGATATGTGCTAATACTTTTATGATGTGGCAGTGTTTCCCGATGGAAGTGCCTCAGCTTATCAGTTCCACACTGCAGGTAACTGTAGTTTTCTTCTTTGTCTTCTCTGTTTTCTCTAGGCACTACAACGTGTATGTCTACCTTTTCCTTTATGGCATGATTTCACGTGGTTCCATGAATGTTGCTAGAAATTAATAATCATGTGCCTGACTGGGGGAGATGATCATGATCCTTCCAAGGCAGCTGTAAAAGCATCATCATCAGCACTGCTGGCAAGGATTTTGGTGATGAACACTAATTATCTTGCACAGCTAACTTCTGATCCATCACTGTCTATACACCTTCAGAAATCTGGTTTTCCTAGTGAAGAAAACATACTCCTTTGCCTCGTCGACATGTGGCTTGAAAAGGTAGGTTATATGATTAAATTTGGAGTTTGATAGATATTATTGTGATTAATGGTTTTCTTTAGAACCTCTACAAAACCTGAGCTGATACTTTATGATGGTAAGGTGTGTTCTTGGTTCGTCTGTTCAATCAAATTATTTCTCCTTGATGTATCAAGGTGCAAATTTGTGAGGCATTAACCATTGATCCCAGTTGAGCACTGGGTTGTCAAAGGTGACCTTGAAGCGAGGCTCAAAATGTGCACTTCGCGTCGCTTAATGTGCACTTCAGTATCACCATCAAGGTTTAAAGACACACTTTTCCTTGCCAATGAGCCTCTTCTTAAGAGGCAACTCTAAACAATTGATATTTCACTTTATCATATTTTTTTTTTTCAATTTCTTTGTTCATAGTTTTTTCTCTCATGCTTATAATTATTAGTCTTGGAACTTCATAAAAAATAAAAATAAATAATTATTATATTTGTATTTTTTTCTCCGTTTGCGCCTTTTTTCATTAAAGCCCAACCTTTATTTGTGCTGAAAGCCCCAACAGACCTTAGAGCTTTTTTTGTGCCTTTTGCTTTTGATTACACTGGATTTGAGCACAAACTAGTTACTATGGAATAAAACACTTTTTGGCTATAGTATCATTCAGTATAAGATGGCAGATATCAAAAGAAATTATTCAGTATATGATGGAACTATTTGACATAACAATCATGTGGAGCTTTAGGCTATAAATGCACTTCTATAGTAATAGGAGTTGCGACAGTTTCCTGATTTTTACATAGTCTATAATATTATCAGTTTTAGGAAGCAAGTATGCTTGTTTCCTTTTGTTAGTAACACAAAAAGATTTTGTTAATGCATCAGAGCCAATCACCAAATTGGCATTTGGCCTATACAAAAGTTGGCCATCCCCTGTACAAAAACACTGAAAGAGATCACCTCTATAAAATAACAACTCCAGAGAAGTGCTAATGAAGTATACCATATATTGCACTTCATGTACTTCCTGAAGCTTACACCATAAAGCCAACATACACGAACATTATATTTATTTTTGATAACCAAGAAATCACCGAAGGTTAAAGGCGCAAGGTTCGAAACAAATGGATGATGGGCCCGCCCCTCTACCATTTTCCACTTAAATAGCAGACTGTTGTCTGCGACAGGGTTCGAACCCGTGACATGCGCCTAACCCACACATCACAGACAAAGCTTGCTTACCTTCGGAACTCCTAGAATTTATTACTTTCCATAGTACCCAACATCACTGATTGAGATTGTCCTCCAAACTTTCTTCAATGATATGTGCCTTCCTTTACCCTAACATGACCGTAGATCCCTCAACTCCCCTTTCGTTTTCCCCTTCTGCTTCTTCAGCATCCAGAATCACCTTTTCCAGTTCATGAAGGAGCAAGGCCATCATCTGTAAATTATTTATCCTTCTTTATTGTGGGTTCATGTTGTTAAATCTATATGGCTGGAACTTAGTGGTCTTGCATCTTCTCAATCCTTTTATAGAAGGTTTGGGGAAGTATAGCCTGAAATTTTTCTTTGAACTTAGTTCTGATAACAACATTGTTTGGTGTTCCTGACCTGACTTTTTATGTTATTGTTGGTCTTTTGTTTTGTGAAATTTTCTCAGGTTGACAATGTTACCTCTTTCCAGAAGAAGACAATTGGTTTGGCCCTCTCTATCATTCTGACTTTGAGGTTGCCTCAAGTACTTGATAAACTTGATCAGATTATGAGGTATTTGATTGAATTTGTAATCATGAAATTTATTGATGTATTTACTTTTAATCATTATCCTAATCCGATATGTATGTTTTGTTTATGCTAATCTTACCTCTATGCTTTTGGTAGTGTATGTACAAGTGTTATAATGGGTGGAAGTGAGGATTTAAGTGAAGAAGAGTCTAGGTATGTCTGATAATCTTTCTTTTTACTTTAATGGCTCTTGAGATTTTGACAACTGATGAGACTCCATTTGCATTATAAAATGTGAAACCACAGTAGTGACAATGTAAGCTCTAGCAAACCTCATGTGCCAAGCAAGGAGTTGAGGAGGAGACAGGTAACTGGTGCTAGTACTTATAAATGAATAGGGCAATGTAACTCTTTTCTGAATTGGTTTCTTAGTGAGATTTTTCTTTTTTTAGATGAAACTCTCGGACCCAATAAACCAGATTTCATTGGAGAACTCAGTGAGAGACAATCTTCAAACTTGTTCATCTCTTCATGGGGAATCCTTTAATGCAGCCATTGGTAGATTGCACCCTTCAGTACTCAATCAATTAAAACAAGCATTGAAGATGCCATGAGTTAAATAGTGGGTGTCAATTCTTGATGTAATTTTCTAAGTTGGTCTTTGAGTTCCAATGATCTCACCAAGGCGTAAGAAAGGTGAGTCATTCTCTATATGGATGCATTTAAGTTTCTTATTTCTCCTTGATCCCCAAATACATAATTTTTTTGTTTTAATATTATGTGGACAGATATTAAAGGGAGGTGCATATATCATGGCAATGTATCTGTTATAATTTAAGAGAATACATGTAGTAGTGAATGATTATAATGGAAATGGTGGTGCAGTGGATGGGGTTGCTCCTCTCTTAACCAGAGGTTTTGGGTCCGAGCCCTGGATATGGAAAAATCCTTGGTAGGCAGTGCTTTCGCCTGAATGGGGCCCTACGCGGCGCAAATCTAGATTAGTCGGGCTCCTACCAGACACCAGATGGGAAACCAAAAATAAAATAAAATAATGAAACTTGCTATATGAAATTCTGCATAAACTTCCTGTGCTAACCTTGATATAAGGGTGGTCTTGATTAAGATGGAAAAACATGTGATGTGTCTCAAACATCTTTTGGTATTTGCTCTCAAGTATGAACAAAAATTGTAAAAGGGGGAGGCGAAGCATTATGCTGCAAAATTTCCTTCACATTCAAATATAGTTTGGTTTTTAAGCCCAAGTCGATGATTTCCTCTTACTTTGTAAAATGAAAATGACCAAAAAGCTGGCAGAAATTGGAATTGCATGGAGATTAAATCATAATGTAGTTCAGTGGTTTCTGAAGTTCATATTTTTTTGAAATAGTAAGGTATACGTTTCTTAAGTTAATTGATTTACTGGAGACTTACAGCTGATCCTTGCAGTGTGCAAAACTTCTATTGGGCTTCTCATTTTAACTCATTATGTGTCTTTTTTCCTTAGTAGACTATCTTCAGTCTACTATTGACCCTTCTCCTCCCCTTATATTCTTTTCCCACATCTCTGGCTCTGGCTCTGGCTCTTTGTGTTCCTTGTCGTATCATTTAAATCTGTAAGTTTATTAGCTGATGATTCTTAGGGAACTCCAGTGATTTGCATCCATCCTTGCTTTACTAAGGTCAAAACTGATGTATTTTTCTACTGTCCAGGTCTCACCTAGAAGCATGCTGCTGCGCCGTTATTAATGAAGTTCCATTTTTTCGCCCCTATTGTTTGGTTGGATTGTTGTTGTTCTGGATGGGTTGTTTTGCCCAAGTTGTGCAGGGGGAGGGAGGAGGTGTTGCTATTAAAGACATTCTCCACTTAGCCACCCAATTTTTCTCCCCGTTTGTTCGGGGTGCGGGCTTGTGTTGTAAATAGCATGATCCTCTCATGTCGTGGTTTTTAAGGCATAAAGGATCAGAGTTTGAGGTTGTAATACCGGATAGTGTGCAGTTACCATTTGCTCAATGCAGGAAATAGGGACAATGACAATTCATTTAACGGCATTAGCCAACTATTCTAGTTTTGCGCTTGTGGCTTTTTAAATTTTATTTCTTTGTTGTGTTTCAAATTTTATCCCCCACTTTTAAATATTGTCTACATTTAACCTCTGTTATATTATCCGGTCATATTTACCCCTATTGTTGTACCTTCTGGCCATATATACCCTTCTACTTTCATATATTTGTAATCTATATTTACCTTCTAGAGTTAGCAGACTTTTAAAAGTTACCTCCCAATCCTGATGGATAATCCATAATAACCTAAATCCCTTTTTTAAAGGCACTTATTCTTCTCATTTAATTTTTATAAATAAATGCCAGAACTCACATTAGCTTTTATCTCCTATATTATCGTTATCAAGCATGATTTCTATTAACATAAAGGTTTATTTTAATATTCTCAATGCGTCAACATAATTTACACGTATAAAGGTAAAAGGAAAAAACTAAAAGTTGTTACTCTTAGAGGTGTGCAAAAATTGAATCGAAAAAAAAATGCTATTGGTTTATTGTTATTGGGTAAATGGGTTAACGAATTTTTAATGATTATATATATAAAATTAATTATCGGGTTATTAGTTTGGTTTTGGTTTCTTATATTGGGTATTGGGTAAATTGATAGGCTATTAAAACTATAGTACTCCCACTGTCTCAACTTATACGACACTTTTCGCTTTTCGTTTTTTGTTTTTCGAGAGTCCAAAAGTTTAAGTTTGTCTGGAAATTTGCTCATGGATCTTCAATTTTTTTGAAATTAAATTTATCTATTTGTAAACTACGTTAAAAGTACTATAAGTCACAATAATTGGCAATTCAAAATAATTAAAAGATATATGAAAAATTTACGGTCACAGATAGACTTGTTTGAATTTTAAAATCCGAAAAGTGCCACATAAATTGGGACGGAGGGAGTGGTCTATTACTTTATCTGTATATAAATATTAATCTTAGTACCTTATCGGTTACTGCTTTTGCCTTTTAGCCTTCAATTCACACATCACATTGACTTTGAGTACACAACTTCACATTATACAAACGTCAAAACCTAAAGTATGAACCCTATTCCTCTTAATTTCTCTTTGTGTTACACATGTATAGTTCTTTTCATTTTAGTTATTACTATTTCTATTTTGTGAGCATTTGTAAAGTTACATTATTGTCTTGTCGCGTCAAAGTGTTGGAGAATTCATATGTTTGTTTTATAAGCAGTTTCTTATTGGTTAAATCGAATATCGAACCGATAAATATCAAAATTGATAAATCAATAAAAAAATATCTTATTGGTTTAGCATATTTGAAAATAAAAATCGATAAATCGAATCGATAATACATAAAATTGAACCGAACCGATCAATGCACACCCCTAGTTACTCTCCTTTCTTTTGTTTCAATCCGTCCATAATTTTATGAGTTGGAGTTTATCTCAATCCATTCAAACCTTAACCCAATATTAAAAAAAATCTTCAATTGAGCCCAAGTTAATCTTCAATTTCAACCTGTTTTAAGACACTTTATTTGCATTGGTGTAATGTATGTTCCCATATTGAAAGTGTAACTCAAGTTGAAATTCATGGTTATAAAAGTTAAGTAACAATATGTTAAAATTATTGAGATTAAGCGAGTCCAATTGGACGAGTCTTGACCCAACTCGATTTTTAGCCCAACCTATCACGACCTAAAAACACAAGCTGTGATGACACCTATCTTCCCAACCGATAGGTTAGGCAACTCACTAATTTTATCTATTCAATTTAATATATGAATGAAAAATAAATGACAAGAAAAAAATAATCTCAAATACAAAGTCTTTCACAAGTATGAAATGCGAAAAAGCTAAAATATCATGTCACGCCCAAGCCTACACTCTGGACATGGCCGACACTCGAGAATCATTGTTGGTCCCCAAGTGAACCATTGGCCTCCCTGACTACTTAGTGTAAGACTTACTCAAGCGAAAAGGAAAATTTAAATCCATAATTAAACTTAATAGTCTCAATTAAACTCAACTCAAATAAATGTGTGAAAATACTTAATAAAGTATAAGTAATAGTTTTCAAGATCTTGAAATAGAAAGGAACATACTGAGAGACTCATCAACTCTAACTATCTATGAAGCCTCTATAGTTCAACATGGATATCGGGACAAGACCCACAACACCCTAAAATGACAAAACTGTAAGGAAAAGGGAAGTCCTCCGGAATGTAAGGAGGTTCACCAAAATCTGACTGGAGTGCCAAATGATCTCAACAAAGAGCCTGTTGATGATCCTGAATAGGGGTGTGCAAAAACCGAACCGACCATAAATCGAATAAAAAAAATGTTATTGGGTCATTGCTATTGGGTTATCGGGTTAATGAGTTTTTAATGGTTTTATAAAAAGAAATTATTGGGTTATCGGTTTGGTATCGGTTTTTAGTATTGGGTTATTGGGTAAACCTGTAACACCCCGCTATTTGAAAGAGCTAAAAATTAAAAAGAAACATTTTTGGAAAGAATGAAAATTTGAAATTTGGCAAGTTATGTTAAGTATGAGTTTTGGGTCAACTTCAAACGACCATAACTCCTAGTAGATGATGAGTTAGGTGGGCTACAAGATATCAAATGAAAGGTCTTTGAATTATCTTTCCAACTCCACCGAGTTTGCTGGTTTTCAAGTTCTTATGAGGGAGATATGACCGTTTGAAGTCTGGCTGTCTGAATAAAGAAAGTCACCCAGATTTTTGAAGGGTATTTTGGTCTTTTCATTACCCAATTAAATAAATCCGTTTTTAGTAAATTATTTGGGGTCTAAACTGAATTGGTTCAGTTTACGCACTCAAATTTCACGCTAGGGTTTTTAGAGAAAGAACTCAAGAGGAGAAAGGAGGAGAAAATGTCAAGATTCGTCAAGTTCTTGCGATTTTGATTGCGGAGTTCGACAAGAATTCGATCCTAAGAGGTATGCGAGACTTTCATAGTGTTGGGTTCGTTCACCCATGCGCCAATCATGTTTGGTTCAGCGAAATTCGTATTAGAAAATTGAAAGTTGATGATTTTAAATTATGTTCTTGAATATTGGCTTTTGTTCTTGAATTAAGTGGGATTGTTGAGTTCTTGAGGAAATCGTGTCGATTTTAGAGTCGTTTATGAATAGATTTTTATGTACATGTACTGGGTATCTGAATCTAAAGAGGAATTAAGAAAAAGAATCGAACTTAGGTGAATTGGGGTTAGAAAACAAAGAAGGAAAAAGTCGGGCAAATCTGGGTACCAGGTCCGCGTCGCGGACCTGTTCCTCAGGATTGGAACTTTTCTCTCCGCGTCGTGGAGAGGTCACGGACCCCTCTGCCTCAAAATTTATTTCGCGACCAAATATTTAAATGCATCTCCGCGTTGCGGACTTGCTTCCAAACAATGATTTCTTGATCGTTTCTCATGTTTAACTATTTAAAAACACTCCTAAACATCACGAGATCTTTCCTATCACAAATCACAACCTTAAATCCATAAATTTCAAATTCAAAAAAGTTAAGAGCCAAGTCTAGAGAGTTCTTAGAGTCCTTTCAAAAGTTTTTTGCAAATGCTTTAAACTTGTTTTAAGACTTGAGATTTGAGTTGAGTAAAGAGTAAAGAGTAAAAAGTGAAGTTCATTTCTTCAAAAGAGTATATGGGGACTATGTATTCCCAAAGAGTAAATGTTTTCACATTTAACCAAGAGAGGAAACACTGATTTTCAAGAGAGCCTTTGGGCTAGTTTTGAGCAATTATCTCAAATAACAGAAAGAGTTATGTTTTTAAACATATGAGCTAGTTGTATTTTGGGACTAGTATTGAGCACCGATATAGAGGAGAGTTCAGACAACTCACAACCCCCATAAACCATGTAGCCGTCATGGGTAGAAAAGGGTCATACTTTTTAGATGATTCCTTAGTGCTTTTTTAGCATAGAGTAGTGGATCCACTTACTAGTTAAGTTCTATACCCCCGACAAGGTATAGGATGGCCCTAGCAGCGTGAGGCAAAACGTTGTATCATTACATAACTCTTAAGTGATGGTTGTCGGTTAGAGAAACTCCACAGTTATATTTTGTATTCTTATATAAATAGAGATTACTTGTATTTTCACATACAAACCGAGTTTAAATTGTATCCTTGCATACAAATTGAGTTACCATTGTATTTCTAAATACAGAGAGTTATTATCCATGTTTTAAAAGTTTTTCTTTATATTGCATTTATATTATTGCTTTATATTGAAATGAGTTGAGTTGAGTTGAGTTGAGACCAGGTATGTTCTTCCAGTTCCTTTCAAGCTTATGTCTTGTTTTAGTATTTTCCTCGCATGCTTGTACATTCAATGTACTGATGCCAGTTGGCCTGCATCTTTTTATGATGCAGATTCAGGTAACCAGGATCAGCATCCAGCACATCGTTGATCCAGTTGAGCGTCAGAGTTGTTGGTGAGCCTCCTTGCTTCCGGAGGATCCCTTTTTATTATTTTTATCAGTTAGTTCATTAGGATGTCGTGGGTCTTGTTCCGACGTCCATCTCAGTTGTTAGAGGCTTCATAGATAGTTAGTTATTGTTAGTTCTTGAGTCTTTTCCATTTTTCAGTATTGATGTTGGGACTTGAGTTACCATTTTGGCTAGTTGAGTGTTTCTTTTAAGACATTCTAAGTTTATTGCATGAGTTTATCTTTTGAGACTGTTTCATGTTATTTAAGTCTTCCACTATGAGTTAAGCCAGGCCAAGGGTTCGCTTGGGGCCAGCAATGGTTCTCGAGTGCTAGTCCCGCCCAGGATGTAGGCTCGGGGTTTGACAAACTTTGTATCAGAGCACAAAGTTTAAGAGTCCTAGGGAGTCTATGAAGCCGTATCTGTAGAGTCCTAGTTATCGGTGTGAAGCGCGCCACATCTATAAATAGGAGGCTACAACATTTAGGAAATATCTCACTTCTTTCATATTCTTTTCGTGCGATAGAGTTTAACTCTATAAAGTTTCTTTCTAATTCGTGCTTGCGCGTATCTTTCCGGTCATGCCTCCACGAAGAGCTGTCAGAGGTCGTCCCTCTAGGAGGAATGTTGAACCACAGGATCAAAGGGTACCAAATGCACCAGAAGTGCAACCCCAAGGAGAGGTCACCAATACTGAGTTCTGTGAAGCTATCCGGATGTTAAGTCAAGCTGTGACCAATCAAGTTGGACAGAGAGAGAATCGACAAGAAGTGGCTGATACCTCTAGGATCCGTGAATTCTTAAGGATGAATCCTCCAAGCTTCACTGGTTCAAGTGTCACTGAGGATCCATAAAACTTTGTTGAAGAGCTTCAGAAGGTTTTTGAGATTATGCATGTTGCTGATGCTGAGAGGGTGAAACTAGCTGCATACCAAATGAAGGGTGTTGCTAGAATCTGGTTTGATCAATGGAAAAAGAATAGAGCTGAAGGTGCACCACTTGTGAGTTGGGCTTTGTTTGAGGAGGCTTTCTTGGGGTGTTTCTTTCCCCGTGAACTGAGAGAAGCCAATGTACGAGAATTCCTTACTCTTAAGCAGGAATCTATGAGTGTTCTTGAGTACAGTATGAAGTTCACACAACTTTCTCGCTATGCTCCGGAGATGGTTGCTGACATGAGAGGCAGGATGAGTTTGTTTGTTGCTGGGTTGTCTCGTCTATCAAGTAAGGAAGGAAAGACAGCTATGCTGATAGGAGATATGTTCATAGCAAGGCTGATGATCCATGTGCAACAGGTTGAGGAAGAGAAGCTGAAAGATAGAGAGGAATTTCGAAACAAAAGAGCTAAGACAGGGAATGAGTCCGGGCAGTAGAAGAGCAATGCCAACCGTTCATCTTTCCAACAGAAACAAAAGAGACCTGCTCCATCATCTGCTAGTGCACCTGCACCAAGGAACAAATGTGAGTTCAATAATCAGAATTTCAGAACTAGACCTGCGCATTCTCAGGGTAGTATGGTACAAGGGGGTAATGAGACTCCTGCATGTGCTAAGTGTGGTAGGATCCACTCAGGGGTGTGTCGTGATGGCACCACTGGTTGCTTCAAGTGTGGTCAGAACGATCATTTTATGAGAGAGTGTCCCAAGAACAGGCAAGGTAATGGTAATGGGGGCAATAGAGCCCAATCTTCTTCAGTTGATCCACCAGACAGAGCTGCATCTAGAGGAGCTAATTCAGGGGAAGGCGGAGGAGCAAACCGTCTATATGCCATCACTAGTCGGCAAGAGCAAGAGGATTCGCCAGATGTTGTCACTGGTATGATCCAAGTCTTTAATTTGATGTTTATGCTTTGCTAGATCTAGGAGCGAGTTTATCTTTTGTGACTCCTTATGTTGCAATGAATTTTGATGTTCTTCCTGAGCAACTTCTTGAGCCCTTCAATGTTTCCACACCAGTTGGTGAGTCTATTCTAACAGAGAGGGTCTATCGTGATTGTACCATTTCCGTTAATCACAAGAGCACCATGGCTGATTTAGTTGAGTTAGACATGGTAGATTTTGATGTCATTCTAGGTATGGACTGGCTTCATGCCTGTTATGCCTCAGTCGATTGTAGAACTCGAGTTGTTAAGTTCCAGTTTCCTAGTGAGTCAGTTATAGAGTGGAAAAGTAGTTCAGCAGTGCCTAAGGGTCATTTTATTTCGTAACTTAAGGCGAGAAAGTTAGTTTCCAAGGGGTGTGTCTATCACTTAGTCCGAGTTAATGACTCTAGTGTTGAGATACCTTCTATTCAGTCAGTTCCAGTAGTAAGAGAGTTTCCAGAAGTCTTTCCAGATGATATTCCCGGAGTCCCTCCTAAGAGAGAAATAGACTTCGGTATAGATATTCTTCCCGATACTCATCCGATATCTATTCCGCCATTTAGAATGGCACTAGAAGAGTTGAAAGAGTTAAAAGAGCAGTTGAAAAATCTCCTAGAGAAAGGTTTTATTCGACCAAGTGTCTTACCTTGGGGCGCTCCGGGCTTATTTGTGAGAAAGAAGGATGGTTCTCTTAGAATGTGTATAGATTACCACCAGTTGAACAAGGTTACTATCAAGAATAAGTATCCTCTTCCGAGAATTGATGATCTCTTCGATCAACTTCAGGGTGCCACTTATTTTTTGAAAATAGACCTCAGATCAGGCTACCATCAGTTGAGAGTAAGGGAATGTGATATTCCAAAGATAGCTTTCAGACCCGTTATGGTCATTATGAGTTCCTAGTTATGTCCTTTGGTTTGACCAATGCGCCTGCAGCGTTCATGAACCTTATGAATAGAGTATTCAAGCCTTATTTAGATATGTTTGTTATCGTATTCATTGATGACATACTAATCTATTTGAGGAATGAGGAAGATCATGCTAGTCATCTCAGAGTAGTTCTCCAAACTCTAAAGGATAGAGAGTTGTAGGCTAAATTCTCTAAGTTTGAGTTTTGGCTTGAGTCTGTGGCATTCTTAGGCCACATTGTTTCCGGTGATGGAATTAGAGTTGATACTCAGAAAATAGAGGCAGTGAAGAATTTGCCTAGACCCACATCTCCAACTGATATTAGGAGTTTCTTGGGGTTGGATGGATATTATAGAAGGTTCATCGAGGGGTTCTCATCCATTTTGTCCCCTTTGACCAAGTTGACTCAGAAAATAGTTAAGTTTCAATGGTCTGAAGCTTGTGAGAGGAGCTTTCAAGAATTGAAAACTAGGTTGACTACTGCCCCAGTATTGACCTTACCAGAAGGTTCGCAAGGTTTTGTTGTGTATTGTGATGCGTCCAGAGTTGGATTGGGTTGTGTGTTAATGCAGAATGGTAAAGTTATAGCTTATGCTTCCAGACAGCTGAAAGTTCATGAGAAGAATTACCCAACCCATGATCTAGAGTTGGCTGCTGTAGTGTTTGCTTTGAAAATATGGCGCCATTATCTTTATGGTGTTCATGTGGATGTGTTCACCGATCACAATAGTCTTCAGTATGTATTTAGTCAGAAAGAGCTTAATCTCAGACAGAGAAGGTGGTTAGAGTTACTCAAGAATTATGACATGAGTATTCTCTATCACCCATGTAAGGCTAATGTTGTTGCTGATGCCTTGAGAAGGTTATCTATGGGTAGTACCGCCCATTTTGAGGAAGACAAGAAAGAGTTAGAAAGGATGTGCACAGACTTGCACGATTAGGGGTTCGACTAATGGATTCCACTGAAGGAGGAGTAGCGGTGATGAATGGGGCTGAATCATCATTAGTGTCAGAAGTGAAAGAGAAACAAAACCAAGATCCTATTTTGCTTGAATTGAAGGCAAATGTTCATAAGCAAAAAGTAATGACTTTTGAACAAGGGGGAGATGCTGTATTAAGGTATCAATGTAGGTTGTGTGTACCAAGGGTGGATGAACTCCAAGAGAGGATCATGAAGGAAGCTCATAGCTCCAGATATTCTATCCACCCGGGTTCCACAAAGATGTATCGTGATTTGAGAGAAGCATATTGGTGGAATAGTATGAAGAAAGGTATTGCTGAGTTCGTTGCTAAATGCTCGAATTGTCAACAAGTTAAAGTAGAGCACCAAAGGCCCGGTGGTATGGCTCAGAATATAGATTTTATAGAATGGAAGTGGGAGATGATCAATATGGATTTCATTACTGGCTTGCCACAATCTCGCAGGCATCATGATTCTATTTGGGTGATTGTGGATCGAATGACAAAATCAACCCACTTTTTGCCGGTAAAGACTACCCATTCAGCAGAGGATTATGCCAAGTTATATATTCAAGAAGTAGTAAGACTTCATGGAGTTCCAGTTTCCATTATTTCAGATAGAGGTGCACAATTTACTGCACAGTTTTGGAAGTCATTCCAAAAAGACTTGGGTTCAAAGGTGAACTTGAGTACTGATTTTCATCCTCAAACAGATGGTCAAGCAGAGCGCACTATTCAGACTATAGAAGATATGTTGAGGGCCTGTGTGATTGATTTCAAAGGTAATTGGAATTATCACCTACCTCTTATTGAGTTTGCGTATAACAATAGTTACCATTCTAGCATCCAAATGGCTCTGTATGAAGCTTTTTATGGGAGAAGATACAGATCTCCTATCGGGTGGTTTGAAGTTGGTGAAGCTGGGTTGATAGAACCAGACTTAGTTCATCAGGCTATGGAGAAAGTGAGATTTATTCAAGAAAGGTTGATAACAGCGCAGAGTCGACAGAAATCCTACACTGATGTTAGGAGAAGAGACCTAGAGTTTGAAGTAGATGATTGGGTATACTTGAAGGTTTCACCCATGAAGGATGTTATGGGATTTGGTAAGAAGGGGAAACTTAGTCCCCGGTATATTGGTCTGTACAGAATATCCAAGAGGATTGGTAATGTAGCTTATGAGTTAGAGCTACCCCAAGAGTTAGCAGCGGTTCATCCAGTGTTGCACATCTCTATGTTGAAAAAGTGTAAGGGCGATCCTTCACTAATAATACCAACTGAAGATATTGGTATCAAGGATAGCTTGTCTTATGAGGAGATTCCTGTTCAGATTCTAGACCGCCAGGTTCGCAAGTTGAGAACCAAGGAAGTAGCATCAGTCAAAGTTCTGTGGAGAAATCAATTTGTTGAGGAAGCTACTTGGGAAGCTGAGGAGGATATGAAGAAGAGATATCCACATCTCTTTGAGCCCAGAGAAATTCCAGATCAAGGTACTAATTCTCTTCTTAGTACTCTTTAATTGATATACTGAATGTGTTAGATTTTTGTTGTTGGGTGTTTGAGCTGAATGTTAGATGGTACACCCTTAGCCTACTAAGAGTAATCTCATTTGAGGATGAATGTTCCCAAGGGAGAGATATTGTAACACCCTGCTATTTGAAAGAGCTAAAAATTAGAAAGAACCATTTTTGGAAAGAATGAAAATCTCAAATTTGGCAAGTTATGTTAAGTATGAGTTTTGGGTCAACTTCAAACGACCATAACTCCTAATACATGATGATTTAGGTGGGCTACAAGATATCAAATGAAAGGTATTTGAATTATCTTTCCAACGCCACCGATTTTGTTAGTTTTAGAGTTCGTACGAGGGAGATATGTCCGTTTGAAGTTGGGTTTTATGAATAAGAAAAGTAACCCCGATTTTTAAGGGTATTTTGGTCTTTTCATTACCCAATTAAATAAATCTATTTTAGTAAATTATTTGGGGTCTAAACTGTATTGGTTCAGTTTACACACTCAAATTTCACGCTAAGGTTTTTAGAGAAAGAACTCAAGAGGAGAAATGAGGAGAAAATGTCAAGATTCATCAAGTTCTTGCGATTTTGGTTGCGGAGTTCGATAAGGATTCGATCCTAAGAGGTATGTGGGACTTTCATAGTGTTGGGTTCATTCACGCATGCACCAATCATGTTTGGTTCAGCGAAATTCGTTTTAGAAAATTGAAAGTTGATGATTTTGAATTATGTTCTTGAATATAGGCTTTTGTTCTTGAATTAAGTGGGATTGTTGAGTTCTTGAGGAAATCGTGTCGATTTTAGAGTCGTTTATGAATAGATTCTTGTGTACATGTACTGGGTATCTGAATCTAAAGAGGAATTGAGAAAACCAATCGAATTTAGGCGAATTGGGATTAGAAAATGAAGAAGGAAAAGGTTGGGCAAATCTGGGTACCAGGTCCACGTCGCAGACCTGTTCCTCAGGATTGGAACTTTTCTCTCCGCGTTGCGGAGAGGTCACGGACCCCTCTGCCTAAAAATTTATTTTGCGATCAAATATTTTAATGCATCTCCGCGTCGCGGACTTGCTTCCAGACAGTGATTTCTTGATTGTTTCTCATGTTTAACTATCTAAAAAACTCCTAAACATCACGAGATATTTCCTATCACAAATCACAACCTTGAATCCGTAAATTTCAAATTCAAGGAAAGTTAAGAGCCAAGTCTAGAGAGTTCTTAGAGTCCTTTCAAAAGTCTTTTGCAAATGCTTTAAACTTTTTTTAATACTTGAGATTTGAGTTGAGTAAAGAGTAAACAGTGAAGTTCATTTCTTCAAAAGAGTATATGGGGACTATGTATTCTCAAAGAGTAAATAATTTCACATTTAATCAAGAGAGGAAACACTGATTTCCAAGAGAGCCTTTGGGCTAGTTTTGAGCAATTATCTCAAATCACAGAAAGAGTTATGTTTTTAAACATATGAGCTAGTTATATTTTTGGAGTAGTATTGAGCACTGATATGGGGGAGAGTTTAGACAACTCACAACCCCCATAAACCATGTACCCATCATGGGTAGAAAAGGGTCATACTTTTTAGATGATTCCTTAATTTTTTTTTAGCATAGACTAGTGGATCCACTTAGTAGTTAGGTTCTATACCCCCGGCTAGGTATAGGACGGCCCTGGCAGCGTGAGGCAAAGCGCTGTATCATCACATAGCTCTTAAGTGATGGTTGTCAGTTAGAGAAACTCCCACAATTATATTATGTATTCTTATATAAATAGAGATTACTTGTATTTTCACATACAAACAGAGTTTAAATTGTATCCTTGCATACAAAATGAGTTACCATTGTATTTCTAAATACACAGAGTTGTTATCCATGTTTTAAAAACTTTTCTTTATATTGCATTTATATTATTGCTTTATATTGAAATGAGTTGAGTTAAGATGAGTTGAGACCAGGTATGTTCTTCCAGTTCCTTTCAAGTTTATGTCTTGTTTTAGTATTCCCCTCACATGCTCGTACATTCAATGTATTGATGCCAGTTGGCCTACATCTTTTTATGATGCAGATTCAGGTAACCAGGATCAACATCCAGCGCATCGTTGATCCAGTTGAGCTTCAGAGTTGTTGGTGAGCCTCCTTGCTTCCGGAGGATCCCTTTTTATTGTTTTTATCAATTAGTTCATTAGGATGTAGTGGGTCTTGTCCCGACGTCCATATCAGTTGTTAGAGGCTTCATAGACAGTTAGTTATTGTTAGTTCTTGAGTCTTTTTCATTTTTCAGTATTGATGTTGGGACTTGAGTTGCCATTTTGGCTAGTTGAATGTTTCTTTTAAGACATTCTAAGTTTATTGCATAAGTTTATCTTTTGAGACTGTTTCATGTTATTTAAGTCTTCCGCTATGAGTTAAGCCAGGCCAAGGGTTCGCTTGGGGCCAGCAATGGTTCTCGAGTGCCAGTCCCGTCCAGGGTGTAGGCTCGGGGCGTGACAAAATCGATAACCCATTAAGACAATAGTAATTTACTACTATACCCTTTATAAATATTAAATATTAATAATTTAACATAACTAGACACTATATTAGTATTGTACACTATGGTCTACATACTTCACATGTTATAGTACTTCTACTTCACATAAGAAATTCCATATTATGTTTTGGTTGTAACATGTTTTTGTAGCCTTCGTACTACATCTACTCTTATTGATGCAATTTTTCATTATATTTCTTGTTTCACTATATCAAAATATTTACAACTGATTTTCTTGTCTCACTGTATCGTGCCAAATTGTTAGAGAAGTGAGAAATCATAAATTTATTTTATGAGTATTTTCTTATTGGGTAAACCGAAAACTGAACCGTTAATGACCAAAAACTGATAAACTGAAAACCGATAAAGAATATCTTATTGGTTTGTTATTGGTTTATCGTATTTGAAAACCAAAAACTGATAAACCGAACTGATAATACATAAACCGAACCGACCGATGCACACCCCTAATCCTGAACACTTGTATCTGCATTATAAAATATGCAGGTCGAATGACATTAGTACATTGAATGCGCGAGTATGTAATATAGCCGAGGTGAAATAACTGAATGAAAGGAGTGCATAAGATATAACATAAACTCCACTGAATGTAAAGAATTAAAGGAATGAAATTATTTAACTTTACAAGATACTTTCTCATCTCTGAACTTTAACATAATAAGTGATATATAAAATAAACATACTTTAATTTTATTGGGAGATTCTCTAACCGACAACCATCACTATGAACTACATGATGATACAACGTCTTGTCCATGCTGCCAGAACTGTCCTATATCGTGCCGGGATATTGAACCTCTCAACTAAGTGGATCAACTAAGCTCTGTTCGAAGGTACTAAGGATTCATCTAAAAAGTATGATCTTGTACCCATGTTGGCCATACATGGTTTATACGGGCTGTGATTGTTCTGAGCTCTTTCCCATATCGGTGCTCAATACTACTCCGAACAATATATACTTTTGTTCAAATGTATAAAAATATTCTCTTTCTCTGGTTTGAGGTAATTTCTCAAACTATCCTCTTAAAAGAGGTAACTGCTCTGAAATATCTTTGAAACTCATTGCTCATTTAGAAAATAAGGTTTCTCTTTGCTTAATGTAAAAATACATTCTGGGTTGAGATAATTACTCAAAAGAGGCCTCTTTAAGAGGTAATTGCTCTGTATTTAATCTTTCTAAAAAACTCTTTTAACTTTTCTAAAAAAAGTCTACTCTTTTTCTTCATGTAAAAAAATGAAACATTTGGGAAATATTTATTTTCCTTGTACTCTTTCTCAAACTGCTCTTTACTTCCTCAAAACTCAGTTTAAACAATAATGCTTTGTTTATAAGATTCTCAATAAGAATTCACTGAATACTCAAAAATAGAATTTATGCTGAAAAATGGTCATGAACAATCAACACAATAATCACAATACACAATGTATAACAATTCGATGATTAAAAATAGGAATTCAATAATCAACAACTCAAGAATTCAGAACTCTATATCAACTTATCTCAAAAATATTGAAATCTAAGAATAGAACCCTAGATTACTCTATTACTGATTTTAATGTAGATGTAGGGTGTGAGGATGAACTAGTCCAACACTATGATAGCCTTACATACCTGGAAGAACTAAGTTCTTTGGCGAAATTGACGAAACTCGAAGAAAGCTTGAACCCTAGTTTTTCTCTCCTTTTAACCTTGCTCTAATGTTTTGAAGTGTTAATGAACGTAAAATAATTGATTAACAATTTTTAAGACCTTAATTAGGTGTAAAACATTGTGGTTTAGGCTTAAAATAGGGGTAAAGACGACGTAGTTCAAGTACCAAACGTATAGGGAAAAGACATGACCCGCTCTTTTAAAACTGAAAATGTGCCTTAAAAGGGAGGTTTCACAAACCTTTTAAGGCTTCACGGTCTGTGAAACACTTCACGGGCCGTCTAGCTGGTCGTCAAGCTTCACCTGCCCGTCAGGGCTTCACTTAAATGATCATAACTTCTTACACCAAACTTGAAATGAGGCAAACTTGGTGGCGTTGGAAAGAGGACTCAAAGAACTTTAATTTGATAAGTCATGGGCAACCTAATTCATTATGTGCTGAGAGATGTGATCGTTTGAAGTTGATCCAAAACTTAAAAACTGATGGATGACTTATACGGACCCCTAAACGGATCGTACAAGTCACCACGGGCCGTCTAGGGTCTCGTCTAGGTTACTCCCACCTTGGAAGCCTTGGACGCTCGTCCACCATCCCTTTAACAGTTTGTGGACCCCTAAACGAGTCATCTAGGGTGTCGTGAATGGTCCATGGTTCGTTTTGGGTTGGTGGACTTGTCCGTTACCCCTCTTTAGTCCATTTCGAAGTCCGAGGGGTTACATACCACCCAAAAATTTGGTACCATAACTCATAAGTACAAGAACTTCTAAAATACAATGCAAGTTTGAAACTAAAAATGACAAGTTTAGACAAAAGAAATATCCTATCGGAATACTAAAACAACATAATAAATAAAAACATAGAGGGAGGTGTCGGCCACAGCTCACCACAACTGCAAAATAACTCAAGTTCTCACTTAGAATGCTCCACGATATTCACTCGTATTCGGAATCCAATCCGCACCACAAAAAAATACAGCAAGTGTAGTATGAATACGAAATTATGTGTACTTAGTATATCTCATTGATCGACAATGAAGAAGTAATGACATGATTACGTAATAAAAACCATCCTATAAATTTACAAATCTACGCTACATTTAACCCTCAAGTTTTCATCAAAATAGGGTTAAAGAAATGCCACGTAATGTTCAAATATAAACTAATCACATAATTTAATAAAAATGAAGGATATAATGAGATGCAATGCAATACCATGAAATGATATGCATCAAAATACCAAGTAATCTCTCAACCATATATACATGATACTTCTTCAAAATTCATCGAGAGTTCGTGATCCATGGGGGACTCGCGAGGTCCATATACCGAAACGAACGATCTCCATGTGCCTATGTGGAAGATCCCAATACACTATCATAAAATCAAGACATCCCCACCACATACGATCTCTAAGTGGCCAACTCATAATCATAAAATGTTCTCAACACGAACTATCTCCATGTGTTGGACCCTTACTGATACTCAATCTCATGTCAATACATATGCACAATATAATATCAACAAAATAGGGGATGGTGATGCATCTCAATCAGTCAAATGTCGGTATGACATATAATCATCTCATCTATCATAAATATATATGAGTTCAATAAAGAAACACAACCACATAAAGGAAATAAAGTCAATAATAATTAACTAATACTCATATGCTTTTGCATTCTCAAATTACAATCGATCATTTTATTGTAATAACCTTTGTCTTTTATAACACCGATACTCACACTAATGCCCATCCCACCATTGATACGAGACCCCTATTTTTCATTCTTACCTATTATCTATTCAATTTTAATCTTTAATTAGAAAAATGTCTTCGAAGGTCGAACTCGTGTCACAAATCCTCAATATTTTGCTTTTATCTTTCACAATACTACATAAAATTCCATTCTATTAAATATACATTATTTGTAAGTAAACAAGTTCATAGGCAACCATATTTCTATACTTCCATTCTGAACCCCAAAAATCCCCCAAAAGTTGAATTCAGACCAATAAGGCAATACCAAAATTTTAGTAAAACTATATTACCCATAAATTGTAGAGAACAAATTTATAATCAAGTTCCTAATCTTAATATAAACTAATATTTCAACTCTCATATTTCTCAAATTTTAAGCATAGGTTTAAGTCTTAATTTCTCTGAATAAGATAACTCTAATGATTTTTAAATAATAAACTACACCTAATATTTAACTACGTACACTAATATTATCAAAAATTGAATCATAATTCAATGATTATAAAAACAATTTGGCATCAAATCCAAGTACGTAAGGTTGTGACCGATAACTTTAACTACGGAAGCAAGATGCATGACCTTAACCTAAATGTAAAGATTCATTCTACCTATCCCCATCTCTAATTATTGAATCATAATTTACTCATTATGATTCATTTAAGGCTTAGCCTCTAGGAAATCAAGTTTCACAGTCAACAATTCTACCAAATACATCAAACACTAAGAATTGTCCCTTTAGTCTTTAAGGACCAACTCTTAAACGAAGAAAGGGACATAGACATTATATTGGGTGAATTAGCACACTCTGAAAGACTATGAGACTTTGGAAACTGTAGATGTTTTAGGGTTGATGAGATTGCATATGATATTAGTAGAATAAGCAAGGGAAGAACAACCAGACCCGATGAAATTTCAGTGGAGTTCAAGAAGAGCATAGACAAGACATGTATAAAGTGGTTGATTGGATTGTTTTATGCTATTTATGATGGAAAATATGACCGACGGAAGGAGGTGGTGTCACTCCCCGAGGCTACCCCCTTGATGTAACATGGGACCTAGGATCACGAGTGACCCCAAGCTAACCCTAAAGCTAGCATATCATAAGCATACTAAGAATAACTGAATAAAACATATACTATGCGGAAGCTAAACCAATAGATGATTGAAAGTGGGAAATACCCAAAACTGATCTAAATATATATAACGTACTACGAGTTTAGTGATACTGAACAATCACTCAAAAGCTAAAACTGAATCTAATACTATGTCTGAAGCCTTTAGTGACTAGAATTGCTGGGACATTCCCCCAGCTAACCCTAGAAAAACTGAAACTGAAATGAAAGAATGAATACAAATAAACATGTCTATTGTCCTAGAAGTAAGAGGACTCACCTCTGAAGCTGCTGAAGTGCGGATCGGGAACCGATCTATGCGTGATCTGGATGTTGAACTACTGAACCTACATCTTGAAAGGATGTAGCACAGAGTATGCGTCTGTACTTGAAATGTACTGAGCATGCAGGATATAGAATATAGCTGAACAAAATACATAAACTGTACAAAGCATAATGAGCAATGATATAATTTGAACTGAATGTAAATGCTGAAATATACTGAAGACTTAGCTAAATGCAATGACCAAGTACTAATCATGAACATGACATACTGAGACTGAATGCT
This sequence comes from Solanum etuberosum, assembly GCA_029582245.1. NCBI lineage: Eukaryota > Viridiplantae > Streptophyta > Magnoliopsida > Solanales > Solanaceae > Solanum > Solanum etuberosum. The sequence goes on from JAJONR010004102.1 coordinate 34,814, forward strand.
GAGGTATAACTAAAAACCTGGTCAAATGCACTAAATTCTGACTGTGGGAGCTTCTATTAACCGACATAAAACCACGTGAGGTAAACGCAGAGTCCGATGTATACGCCCCATCAAGAGGACCCAATATACCTTTCCAGGGGTATACAGGCATGACTGGCGTGATCACTAAATCTGATGCCCAACAGAGGGGAATTATAAACCTACAGGGGCACGTAGTTCTGGGACTATGAGGGTATGCTGAACCCTAGTCCAACTCGGTGCTAAGTCTACTCCCAACTGGAAATGTGTAAGACACAACATAACTGAAATACTGGATAGCTCAATGTTTTGACATTCAAATCTGAGAATGTAACATTTAGGAACTGACAATGAAACATTTAAAATTAGAGCATGTTTTGGTGGCTTCCATCGGTGGAACCTGCGACTTCTGAGAATCTGCAAATTTTGGTCTTTCTCAAATCTGGGGTGTTTCATTATCTTCCCATTGGGAATATTCATCCTCGAATGAAGCCTAAACTAGCTGAGTATGGAGGGAAGGAGCTGCAATCCCTACCACTAAGTACTAGAAACTGATATCTAACTGAACCGAGTTCCAAGAACATGCAAATATGCTGAACATGCAGGAACAACTAAAGGAACATGATACTGAGACTGAATTTACACAAGAGTAAGCTGAGATACTTGAGAGGAAATATTACCTCAAGCTGAAACGAGATCGGAAGGAAAGGGATGAGGATACTTGGCCTTCACAGCTTCTTCTGCTTCCCAAGTAGCTCCTTTTACGAACTGACTCCTTCACAAAACCTTCAATGAAGCTACTTCTTTGTTTTTCAACTTACGAACCTGACGATCAAGAATTTCAACTGACACCTCTTCATAAGTGAGACTATCCTTCACAGCCACACTCTCTATTAGTACTATTGATGCTGGATCACCCACACACTTCTTCAACAAGCAAATGTGAAAGACTGGATGAACTGCTGCTAGTTCTGTTGGAAACTTTAACTCATAATCCACATTACTAACCCTTTTCAGGATTTTGTAAGGACCTACATATCTCGGACTGAGCTTCCCTTTCTTGCTAAATCTCATCACCCCCTTCATAGGAGACACTTTCAGGAAAACCCAATCCTCGATTTCGAACCCTAAGTCCCTTTTCCTCACACCTGCATAGGACTTCTGACGAATCTGAGTTGTCTTAAGTCTATCTCTGATGAGCTGAACTTTTTCCATAGCCTCATGAACTGTTTCTGTCCAAATCAATGCTGCTTCACCTACTTCAAACCAACCAACTGGAGATCTGCATCTACGCCCATATAATACCTCATAAGGGGCCATCTGAATACTGGAATGATAGCTTTTATTATAGGCGAACTCGATGAGAGGTAGGTGATCGTCCCAACTGCCCTTGAAATCGATCACACAAGCTCTCAACATGTCCTCTAAGGTCTGAATGGTATGCTCTGCCTGACCATCCATCTGTGGATGAAGTGCTTTACTGAGATTTACCTGAGTACCAAGACCTTTTTGAAATAATTTCCAGAAATAAGAGGTAAACTGTGGACCTCTATCTGAGATAATAGACAAGGGAACTCCATGCAACCTGACTATCTCATTAATGTAGAGTTTAGCGTAATCCTCCGCTGAATGTGTAGTCTTGATAGCCAAGAAGTGAGCGGACTTAGTCACTCTGTCCACTATCACCCAAATGGAGTCATGTTGTCTGCGAGTACGAGGTAAACTAGTAATGAAGTCCATATTTATCACTTCTCACTTCCATGTAGGAATGTTAATCTCTTGAGTCATAACTCCTGGTTTCTGATGTTCTACCTTAACTTGTTGATAATTAGGGCACTTAGCCACAAATTCTGCTATGTCCCTCTTCATGCCATTCCACCAAAAGACTTTCCGTATGTCACGGTACATCTTAGTGGCACCTGGATGAATGAAATACCTGGAGTTATGAGCCTCTGTAAGGATCTGCTGCCTCAACTCACCCACATTAGGAACACACAAGCGACCGTGGTAACGGAGCACACCATCTCCCCCTTGGGAGAAAACCTCTACTTTCTGCTTATGAACTGCACCTTTCAACTGAAGCAATATAGGATCACTATCTTGTTTTTCCTTAACCTCCGCTACTAATGAAGATTCAGATCTATTCTGAACTATCACTCCACCATCTGACGTGTCTGTAAGACCAACTCCTAAGCGAGCAAGCTGGTGAAAATCTTTCGCTAATTCTTTCCTTTCTTCTTCAACATATGCTAAACTACCCCTATATAATTTGCTAGGAGCATCAGCTACTACATTGGCCTTACCGGGATGATAAAGCACATTCATATCATAGTCTTTGAGGAATTCAAGCCATCTCCTCTGACGAAGATTCAACTCTTTCTGGGTGAACACATACTGGAGGCTCTTATGATCTGTGAATACATCAACATGCACACCATACAAGTAGAGTCTCCAAATCTTTAGGGAAAATACTACGGCTGCATGCTTGAGGTCATGAGTCATGTAGTTCTTCTCATGGACCTTAAGCTATCTAGAAGCATAAGCTATGACCTTACCTCACTGCATCAACACACAACCTAGGCCGACCCTGGATACATCACAGTAGCTTACATAACCGTCTGAACCATCTGGTAGAGTCAAGACCGGAGCTGTGGTCAACTTAGTCTTCAGTTATGAGAAGATCTTCTCACAATCATCTGACCACTGAAACTTGACCTTTTTCTGAGTTAGCTTGGTCAATGGTGAATCTATGGATGAAAATCCTTCAGTGAATCTCCTGTAATACCCAGCCAAACCCAAGAAACTTCTGATATCTGTTGGAGAGATGGGTCTGTGCCATTGTTTCACTGCCTCTATTTTCTGAGAATCCACTTGGATCCCTTCGCTGGATACCACATGACCAAGGAAAGCAACAAACTGTAACCAAAATTCACACTTGCTGAACTTAGCGAATAACTGGCGATCTTTGAGAATTTGCAGAACAACCCTCAAATGAGTCGCATGCTCCTCCTCACTCCGAGAATAACTGAGGATATCATCAATAAAGACAGTAACGAATAAGTCCAAATACTGTTTGAACACCCTATTCATTAAGTCCATGAAAGCTGCAGGAGTATTTGTTAGTCCAAAAGACATAATTACAAATTCATAATGACCATACCGAGTTCTGAAGGCTGTCTTCGGAATGTCACTATCTATGACTCTGAGCTGATGATAGCCGGATCTGAGGTCTATCTTAGAAAAACAACTAGCACCCTGAAGTTGGTCAAACAAGTCATCAATCCTGGGGATGGGATACTTATTCTTGATTGTGACTTTGTTCAACTGCCGATAGTCAATGCACATTCTTAGAGAACCATCTTTTTTTTTCACGAACAACACTGGAGAACTCCATGTAGAGATGCTAGGTCTGATGAATCCCTTATCTAGAAGGTCTTTCAACTGATCTTTTAATCCCTTGAGTTCGGATGGAGCCATTTTGTAAGGAGGAATCGAAATGGGCTGGGTATCTGGAAGGAGATCTATTCCGAAGTCGATTTCCCTTTCAGGAGGAACTTCGGGAAGATCTTCTAGAAACACTTCTGGAAACTCATTTACTACTGGGACTGACTAAAGAGTTGGGGTATCAGAGTTTTAATCCTTAACCCAAACAAGATGATACATATACCCTTTGGAAATCATTTTTATGTCCTTAATGTAAGAGATGAATCGACCCATAGGAACTGAGCTATCACCCTTCCAATCTAAGACTGGCTCGTTTGGAAATTGAAATCGAACGATCCTAGTTCTACAATCGACTGAGGCATAACAGGAATATAACCAATCCATGCCTAGAATGATATCAAAATCTACCATTTCTAACTCTACAAGATCTGTTGAGATGACTTTTCGGGAAATTGTGACAGGGCAATTTCTGTATACCCGTCGAGCTATAACTAGGTCACCAACTGGAGTAGAGACTGAGAAGGGTTCTAAAAGAGTTTCTGGACATGCATTAATACCACAAGATTCCTTCCACTGCTGGTACCAAGTGTAGGCCACTCCCTTCAACTAATAGGTGGCCAAATCTGCACTCTCGACTTGAGTGATGCCCATAATGTTTGTTACCTTTTAGATGTCATTGAGAAACTCTTGTCGATCTTATTCTGACTTAGACCCATGAAACTCTGTAGGGTTTATCTGAGTAAAGTCTTGGATTCTTCCTGTAGCAGTGTTAGTCTGTGGTAGAGCTGGGACCACAACCTATTGATTGACCTGGGTAGTCATGGCCTAAGTAAGTACTTGGTAAGCAACCCTGAACTCGGAATGCATGGCTTGCTCCTTCAATGGGTCTGCTGGAGCTGCTGGCTGATTCCTTGCGTTAGCTCTTTTTGGGAGGCATTTTACCAAATGCGAAGAACAGGAGTTAGAAGGAGATTGAATAGAGTTCATACTCACGCACGATAAGAATAACAAGAAAGTGAAATTTTTCCTAAAACACTTCGTAGCCTCCCTCTCATTAGATGTGGTACACTTCACACCCATGAAAGAGACTCTACTTAGTGCGGCTTTCAGACATCCTAGGACTCTTAAACCTAATGCTCTGATACCAAGTTTGTCACACCCCGAGGCTATCCCCTGGACGTAAAATGGGACCTAGGATCACGAGTGACCCCAAGCTAATCCTAAAGCTAGCATATCATAAGCATACTAAGAATAACTGAATAAAATATATACTATGCGGAAGCTAAAATAGTAGATGACTGAAAGTGAGAAATACCCAAAACTGATCTGAATATATATAATGTAATACGAGTTTAGTGATACTGAACAATCATTCAAAAGCTAAAGCTGAATCTAATACTATGTCTGAAAAAGCCTCTACTGACTAGAATTGCTCAGACATGCCCCCAGCTAACCCTAGAAAAACTGAAACTGAAATAATAGACTGAATACGAAAAAAAACATGTCTATTGTCCTCGAAGTATGAGGACTCACCACTGAAGCTACTGAAGTGCGGATCAGGAACCGATTTATGCGTGATCTGGATGCTGAACACCTAAACCTACATCATGAAAGGATGTAGCGCAGAGTATGCGTAAGTACTTGGAATGTACAGAGCATGCAGGATATAGAATATAGCTGAACAAAATACATAAACTGAACAAAGTATACTGAGCAATGATATAATCTGAACTGAATGTAAATGCTGAAATATACTGAAGACTGAGCTAAATGCAATGACCAAGTACTTACCATGAACATGATATACCGAGATTGAATGCTGAGGTATAACTAAAAACTTGGTCAAATGCACTAAATTCTGACTGTGGGAGCTACTATTAACCGACATAAAACCACGTGAGCTAAACGCGGAGTTTGATGTATACGCCCTATCGAGAGGACCCAATATACCTTGCTAGGGGTATACAAGCATGATTGGCGTGATCACTAAATTTGATGCCCAACAGAGGGGACTTATAAACCTACGGGGGCACGTAGTTCTGGGATTATGAGGGTATGCTGAATCCTAGTCCAACTCGGTGCTAAGTCTATTCCCAACTGGAAATGTGTATGCCACAACATAAATGAAGTACTTGATCGCTCAATATTCTGACATGCAAATCTGAGAATGCAACATTTAGGAACTAACAATGAAACATTCGAAACTGGAGCATGTATATCTGTTTATCTGACCTAGCAAGTGTAATTCATGAACTAAGAGAATCTACACAACTAGGGTTCTGAGTTTCATGCGAGGAATTAAGAAACGAATTCACGAAAACATGATAATCTAATTAAGAACACTGTAACAACTAAATCACAACAATTCTCCAAGGTTTTAGAAACCCTAGGTCTAACAAGATATAGAGAATCAAGAATCTGACTGAATTCTAGGAACCTAGTGGATGAAAGGAACCCACTAGTGAAATCCCACATACCTGGTGACAAAATCTATGGAGAAATCTTTCGATTTCGGGGCTGGAACTGAAGAAAATCTCCTGCTTGTTCTTTAGGGGTGGGTCGACCCTTTCTCCTCTTTTTCGCTCTAAGTTCTGGTGAATTTTGGTGAATAGTCGCTTAGGGTAATATCTGACTAGAATATTAGGCTAAAACTGACCAAAACGACGTAGTTTAGGGATAATATAATTAGGAAAAGACCCAACTACCCATAAGTTGAAAGTCGACTGCCGACCTACGTACCCTGATCGATGGACCGTGGTCTGACCGACAGTCCGTCTTGTCAGTCCGTCGTCTGGCTTTAGAGAGAGGGAACTGGGACCTTGAACCACAACCCTGGACCACAGACCGTGGTCTTACCTACGGTCTGTGGGTCTCGTCGTGGTTCTGGGTTTTTCTGGAAAATTTCTGAGAGGTGATGAGGTGACCAACCACAGACCACACCTACGGTCCGTGGTTCTACCTACGGTCCGTGGTTCTACCTACGGTCCGTAGGTTGCTTCCGTCGGTGGCACCTGTAACTTTTGAGAATCTTCAAATTTTGGTCTTTCTCAAATTCAGGGTGTTACATGTGCGGTACAATAGTTCCACTATACAAGAACAAGGGTGATATTTAAAATGGTAACAACTACAAGGATATTAAATTGCTAAGTCATACTTGAAGGTTTGGGAGAGAGTTGTGGAAATTTGGCTGAGGAGAGCGGTGTCCATTTACAAGAATCAATTTGGATTCATGTCGGGGTGATCAACTACTGAAGCCATCCACATTGTGGGGATATTGGAGGAGAATTATATGAAAAAGAAGAGGGACCTACATATGGTGTTCATTAATCATGAAAAAAACATATGTGAAAGTTTTGAGGGATGTCTTATGGAGGTATTTAGAGGCTAAAAGTGTTCCAATGGTGTAATTAGGAAAATAAATGACATGATGATGAGCCAAGACTTGAGTTAGAATAGTGGGACGTGACCCAGAGTACTTCCAATCGAAATGGGGCAGCTTTAGGGATCAATTCTTTGACTTTTCCAATTTGTCTTTGTGATGAATAAGTTGATGTAGTCTATTCAAGAATAGGTTCCAAGGTGTATGTTATTTGAAGACAACATAATGCTGATTGATGAGACTCAGACACAGTTAATTCTAGGTTGGAGGTTTAGAGAAAGACTCTAGAATCCAAAGGGTTCAAGTTGCGCAGGATCAAAATAGAATATTTAGAGTGCAAATTTAGTGTTGCATCGCATGAAGCAGATGCTGAAATAAGACTTGCCACACACACTATTCCTAAGAGAGAATTTTTTAAGTGTCTTGGGTCCGTAATCCAAGGTTGTCACGCCCCGAGCCTACACCCTAGGCGGGACTGGCACTCGAGAACCATTGCTGACCCCAAGCGAACTCTTGGCCTGGCTTAACTCTTAGCGGAATACTTTACTCAACATAAATATACTTTAAAAGTAAACTGAAAACTCAAAGATAACTGAGAATGTATTATAATTAAACATTCACTGGCCAAAAAGGTAAGTCAAGTCTCAAACATAACTGAAATGGAAAAACTCAAGAACTAACATCAACTAACTGTATATGAAGTCTCTAACAACTGAGATGGACGTCGGGACAAGACCCACTACATCCTAATGAACTAACTGATAAAGAAATAAAAGGAGTCCTCCGGAAACAAGGAGGCTCACCAACAACTCTGAAGCTCAACTAGAATCAACGATGCGCTGGATGCTGATCCTGATTACCTGTATCTGTATCATAACAATAATGCAGGCCAAATAGCATCAGTACATTGAATGTACGAGCATGCGAGGGGAATTTTAAAACAAGACATAAGCTTGAAAGGAACTGAAAGAACATACCTGGGCTCAACTCAACTCAACTTAACTCATATCAATATAAATCAATAATATGAATGCAATATAAAGAAAAGCTTTTAATACATGGATAACAACTCTGTGTATTTAAAAATACAATAGTAACTCAGTTTGTATGCAAGGATACAATATAAACTCTGTATGTATATAAAAATACAATTAACTCTGTGTATATAAGGATACAAAATACTTTTGTGGGAGTTTCTCTAACCGACAACCATCATGTAAGAGCTATGTGATGATACAACGATTTTCCTCATGCTGCCAGGGCCGTCCTATACCTTGTCGAGGGTATAGAACCTGACTACTAAGTGGATCCACTAGTCTATGCTAAAAAGTACTAAGGAATCATCTAAATAGTATGACCCTTTTCTACCCATGATGGCTACATGGTTTATGGGGGCTGTGAGTTGTCTGAACTCTCCCCTATATCGGTGCTCAATACTACTCCTAAAATATACTAGCTCATAAGTTTTAAAACATAACTTCTTTCTGTGATTTGAGATAATTGCTCAAAACTTAGCTCAAAGGCTCTCTTGGAAATCAAAGTTACCTCTCTTACTTAATTGTGAAAGCATTGACTCTTGACTGAAAAACTAGCTCAAAGGCTCTGTTGGAAATCGGTATTTCCTTTCTTGTTTAAATGTGAAAATATTTACTCTTTGGGAATACATAGTCCCGATATACTCTTTTGAAGAAATGAACTTCAATCTTTACTCTTTACTCAACTCAAAACTCAAGTCTTAAAACATAAAGGACTTTTGAAAGACTCTAAGAACTCCTCTTGACTTGACTCTTAACTTTCCTTGAATTGAATTATGGATTCAAGGCTCATGATCTCATGTTATGGATGATTTAATGATGTTTAGACGTACCTTAGAGTCTAGAAATCAACTAGAAAACATAGGCACGTTTCAAGGGAACTCAAACGGAAAGAAGTGGGAAAGGGTGGAAGGCCTGGCAACCCTGGCGCTCAGAGTGGCACGGGGCGCCAGAGTCTAAACTGCAGGGTCTGGGTTGGGGCACACTGGCTGGCGCGGTGCCCCAGAGCTGAAACTACAACCCCAAACTGGGGCGCTCTGGCTGGCGCGGTACCCCAGACCCTTGCTCAGAAATCTGATGAATTTCCTTGGTCATTTTTCAACTCTAAACTCTCTAGATTCGATTGGTTCCTTCCCCAAACACTTAGATTCGACTACATAACCAAAATATGCAAGAATCTACTCAAAATGACATCTAAATTCATAAATCTAAATCAAGAACTCCTCAACAACTTCAATAATCAAGAACCCAATAGAAACTTCAACAAAATCCATCAAGAACTCAATTTCTATACTTCAAGAATATAATTTCGCTGAATTAAATCATGATTGGCGCGTGGGTGAATGAACCCAATGCTATGTGATCTCACATACCTCGTAGGTATCAACCCTTGGTGAAATACAGAAGCTAATCTTCAAGAACACGACAACTCCTAGCTTCTTCTCCTCTTTTCTCCTCTTCTTTTCTGTTCTCTCAAAACCCTAACTTTATTTTATGAAGAGTAAACTGAACCAATTCAGTTTAGACCCCAACTTAATTACCAAAAATGAATTTAATTAATTGGGTAGTGAAAAGACCATAATACCCTCCTAAAATTAGGTTTTGACTTTCCTTATCTAGATAGCCCGACTTCAAATGGGAATATCTCCCTCATACAAAGTAGAAAATGAGCAAACTCGGTGGCGTTGGAAAGATAATTCGAAGATCTTTCCTACGGTAACTTGTAGCCCACCTAACTCATCATGTTCTAGGATTTATGGTAATTTGAAGTTGACCCAAAACTCATGCTTAGCTTAACTTTGTCAAACTTTCCAAATTTGATTATTTCCAAAAATGGTTTCTTCCTAATTCTAGTTCTTTCAAATAGCGAGGTGTTACAATATCTCCCCCTTGGGAACATTCATCCTCGAATGAGATTACTCTTAGTAGGCTAAGGGCGTAACATCTAACATTTAGCTCAAACACCCAACAAGCAAATCTAATACATTCAGTATATCAATTAAAGAGTACTAAGAAGAGAATTAGTACCTTGATCTGGAATTTCTCTGGGCTCAAAGAGATGTGGATATATCTTCTTCATATCCTCCTCAGCTTCCCAAGTATCTTCCTCAACAAACTGATTTCTCCACATAACTTTGATAGATGCTACTTCCTTGGTTCTCAACTTGCGAACCTGGCGGTCTAGAATCTGAACAAGAATCTCTTCATAAGACAAGCTATCTTAAATACCAATATCTTCAGTTGGTATAATCAATGAAGGATCGCCCATACACTTTTTTAACATAGAGATATGAAACACTGGATGGACTGCTGCTAACTCTTGCGGTAGCTCCAACTCATAAGCTAAATTGCCAATCCTTTTGGATATTCTATAAGGACAAATATACCGGTGACTAAGCTTCCCCTTTTTACCAAATCTCATCACACCTTTCATGGGTGAAACCTTCAAGTATACCCAATCGTCTACTTCAAACTCTAAGTCTCTTCTCCTATCATCAGTGTAGGATTTCTAATGACTCTGCGTTGTTTTCAATCTCTCTTGAATAACTTTCACCTTCTCCATAGCTTGATGAACTAAGTATGGTCCTATCAACCCAGCTTCACCAACTTCAAACCATCCAATAGGAGATCTGCATCTTCTCCCATAAAGAGCCTCATACGGAGCCATTTGGATGCTAGAGTGGTAACTATTGTTATAAGCAAACTCTATGAGAGGTAGGTGATCATCACAATTACCCTTGAAATCAATCACACAAGCTCTCAACATATCCTCTAAAGTTTGAATGGTGCGCTCTGCTTGTCCATCAGTCTGAGGATGGAAAGCAGTACTCAAGTTTACCTTTGAACCCAAGCCTTTCTGGAATGACTTCCAAAACTGTGCTGTAAATTGTGCACCTCTATCTGAAATAATCGATACCAGAACCCCATGAAGTCTGACTACCTCTTGAATATACAACTTAGCGTAATCTTCTGCTGAATGGGCAGTCTTTACTGGTAAAAAGTGGGCTGATTTAGTTATTCTATCAACAATCACCCAAATAGAATCATGTTGCCTGCGAGACTGCGGCAAACTAGTAACGAAGTCCATATTTATCATCTCCCACTTCCATTCCAGAAGTTCTATATTCTGACCCATACCACCGGGCCTTTGGTGCTTTACTTTAACTTGTTGACAATTCGGGCATTTAGCAAAGAACTCAGCAATACCTTTCTTCATACTATTCCACCAATACACTTCTCTCAAGTCACGATACATCTTTGTGGAACCCGGATGGATAGAATATCTGGAGCTATGAGCTTCCTCCATGATCCTCTCTTGGAGTTCATCCACCCTTGGTACACACAACCTACCTTGATACCTCAATACACCATCTCCCCCTTGTTCAAAAGCCATTACTTTCTGCTTATGAACATTTTCCTTCAATTCAAGCAAAATAGGGCCTTAGTCTTGTTTCTCTTTCACTTCTGACACTAATGATGATTCAGCCCTATTAATCACCACCGCTCCTCCTTCTGTGGAATCCATTAGTCGAACTCCTAATCGTGCAAGCCTATGCACATCTTTTGCTAACTCTTTCTTCTCTTCCTCAAAATGGGTGGTACTACCCATGGACAATCTACTTAAGGCATCAACAACAACATTAGCCTTACCTAGGTGATATAAAATACTCATATCATAATCCTTGAGTAATTATAACCACCTTCTCTGTGTGAGATTAAGCTCTTTCTGACTAAAGACATACTGAAGACCTTTGTGGTCGGTGAACACATCCACATGAACACCATAAAGATAATGATGCCATATTTTCAAAGCAAATACTACGGCAACCAACTCTAGATCATGGGTTGGGTAATTCTTCTCGTGAACCTTAAGCTGTCTGGAGGCATAAGCTATAACCTTGTCATTCTACATTAACACACAACCCAAACCAACTCTGGACGCATAACAATTTACAACAAAGCCTTGCGTACCCTCTGGTAAGGTCAATACTGGGGCAGTAGTCAACCTCTTTTTCAATTCCTGAAAGCTTTTCTCACAAGCTTCAGACCATTGAAACTTAACTGTTTTCTGAGTCAACTTAGTCAAAGGAGATGAAATAGAGGAAAATCCCTCGACGAACCTTCTATAATAGCCAGCCAACCCCAAGAAACTCCTAATATTAGTTGGAGATGTGGGTCTAGGCCAATTCTGCACTGCCTCTATTTTCTGAGTATCAACTCTAATTCCATCACCAAAAATAATGTGGCCTAAGAATGCCATAGACTCAAGACAAAACTCACACTTGGATAACTTAGCATATAACTCCTTATCCTTTAGAGTTTGGAGAACTATTCTGAGATGACTAGCATGATCTTCCTCACTCCTCGAATAGATTAGGATGTCATCAATGAATATGATAAAAAACATATCTAAATAAGGCTTGAATACTCTGTTCATAAGGTCCATGAACGCTGCAGGTGCATTAGTTAAACCGAACGACAAGACCATAAACTCATAATGACCATAACGGATCCTGAATGTTGTCTTTGGAATATCACATTCCCTTACTTTCAACTGATGATATCCAGATCTGAGGTCTATCTTAGAAAAACAAGTGGCACCCTGAAGCTGATCGAAAAGATCATCAACATTAGCCTTACCTGGGTGATATAGAATACTCATGTCATAATCCTTGAGTAATTCTAACCACCTTCTCTGTCTGAGATTAAGCTCTTTCTGACTAAACACATACTGAAGACCCTTGTGGTCGGTGAACACATCCACATGAACACCATAAAGATAATGGTGCCATATTTTCAAAGCAAATACTACAGCAGCCAACTCTAGATCATGGGTTGGGTAATTCTTCTCATGAACTTTCAACTGTCTGGAGGCATAAGCTATAGCTTTACCATTCTGCATTAACACACAACCCAACCCAACTCCGGACACATCACAATACAAAACAAAACCTTGCGTACCTTCTGGTAAGGTCAATACTGGGGAAGTAGTCAACCTAGTTTTCAATTCCTGAAAGCTCTTCTCACAAGCTTCAGACCATTGAAACTTAATTGTTTTCTAAGTCAACTTGGTCAAAGGGGACGAAATGGATGAGAACCCCTAGACGAACCTTCTATAAAATCCAGCCAACCCCAAGAAACTCCTAATATCAGTTGGAGATGTGGGTCTAGGCCAATTCTTCACTGCCTCTATTTTCTGAGTATCAACTCTAATTCCATCACCGGAAATAATGTGGCCTAAGAATGCCATAGACTCAAGCCAAAACTCACACTTAGAGAATTTAGCATACAACTCTCTATCCTTTAGAGTTTGGAGAACTACTCTGAGATGACTAGCATGATCTTTCTCATTCCTCGAATAGATTAGTATGTCATCAATGAATACGATAACAAATATATCTAAATAAGGCTTGAATACTCTATTCATAAGGTCCATGAACGCTGCAGGCGCAATGGTCAAACCAAAGGACATAACTAGGAACTCATAATGACCATAACGGGTCTGAAAGCTATCTTTGGAATATCACATTCCCTTCCTCTCAACTGATGGTAGCCTGATCTGAGGTCTACTTTCAAAAAACAAGTGGCACCCTGAAGTTGATCGAAGAGATCATCAATTCTTGGAAGAGGATACTTATTCTTGATAGTAAACTTGTTCAACTGGCGGTAATCTATACACATTCTAAGAGAACCATCTTTATTTCTCATAAATAAGCCTGGAGCGCCCCAAGGTGAGACACTTGGTTGAATAAAACCTTTCTCTAGGAGATCTTTCAACTGCTTTTTTAACTCTTTCAACTCTTCTAGTGGCATCCTATATGGCAGAATAGATATAGACTAGTATCAGGAAGAATATCTATACCGAAGTCTATTTCTCTCTCAGGAGGGACTCCAGGAAGATCATCTGGAAAGACTTTTGGAAACTCTCTTACTAATGGAACTGACTGAATAGAAGGTATCTCAACACTAGTGTCATTAACTCGGACTAAGTGATAGACACACCCCTTGGAAACTATCTTCCTCTTCTTAAGGTACAAAATAAAACGACCCTTAGGCACTGCTGAACTACTCTTCCACTCTATAACTGGTTCACTGGGAAATTGGAAGTTGACTACTTGAGTTCTACAATCTATTGATGCATAACAGGCATGAAGCCAGTCCATACTTAGAATGACATCAAAATCTACCAAGTCTAACTCAACTAAGTCAGCCATTATACTCTTGTGATTGACGGAAATGGTACAATCACGATAGACTCTCTCAGCTAGAATAGACTCACCAATAGGTGTAAGAACACTGAAGGGCTCAAGAAGTTGCTCAGGAAGAACATCAAAATTCATCGCAACACAAGGAGTCACAAAATATAAACTCGCTCCTGGATATAGCAAATCATAAACATCAAAATTAAATACTTGGATCATACCAGTGACAACATCTGGCGAATCCTCTTGCTCTTGGCGACTAGTGATAGCATAAAGAGGGTTTCCTCCTCCGCCTGCCCCTGAAGTAGCTCCTCTAGATGCAGCTCTGTCTGGTGGAGCAACTGAAGAAGACTGGGCTCTATTTCCCCTATTACCATTACCCTGCCTGTTCTTAGGACACTCTCTCATAAAATGACCGTTCTGACCACACTTAAAACAACCAGTGGAGCCATCACGACACATCCCTAAGTGGATCCTACCACACTTAGCACATGCAGGAGTCTTAGTACCCCTTGTGCCATACTACCTTGAGAATGCGCAGGTCTAGCTCTGAAATTCTAGGAATTCTGATTTTGGAACTCACCTATGTTTCTTGGTTCAAGTGCACTAGCAGATGATGGAGCAGGTCCCTTTTGTTTCTGTTAGAAGGAAGATCGGTTTGCATTACTCTTTTGCTGCCCGAACTGGTTCCCTGATGTCTTAGCCCTCATATTCTTAAACTCCTCTCTATCCCTCTGCTTGTCCTCTTCAACCTGTTGCACATGGATCATTAGCCTTGCTATGTCCATATCCTATCAGCATAGCTGCCTTGCCTTCCTTGCTTGACAGACGAGACAACCCATCAATGAATAAACTCATCCTGCTCCTCATGTCAGCAACCATCTCCGGAGCATAGCGGGAAAGTTGTGTGAACTTCAGACTGTATTCATGAACACTCATAGACTCCTGCTTAAGGGTGAGAAACTCTCGTACCTTTGCTTCCCTCAGTTCTCGGGGAAAGAAACACCCCAATAAAGCCTCCTCAAACAAATCCCAACTTACAAGTGGTGCACCCTCAACTCTATTCTTTTTCCACTGATCAAACCAGATTCTAGCGACACCCTTCATTTGGTATGCAACTAGTTCCACCCTCTCAGCATCAGCAACATGCGTAATCTCAAAGACCTTCTGAAGCTCTTCAACAAAGTTTTCTGGATCCTCTGTGACGCTTGAACCGGTGATGCTTGGAGGATACATCCTTAAGAACTCACGAACCCTAGAAGTATCAGCCACTTCCTGACGATTCTCTCTGTGTCCAACTTGATTGGTCACAGCTTGACTTAACATCCGGATAGCTTCACGAAACTCAACATTGGTGACCTCTCCTTGGGGTTGCACTTCTAGTGCATTTGGTACCCCTTGATCCTGTGGTTCAACATTTCTCCTAGCGGGACGACCTCTGACAGCTCTTCGTGGAGGCATGATCTGAAAGACACGTGCAATGGATCGACGGTCCGCGGACAGATCCATGATCCATCCTGTCCGACCGTGGGTCATGCCTTAAAATAGTTTTTGTCTGGGTTTCTGGGGAGGGTTGCAGGTGTCCATCCACGGACCACCAGGACGGGCGGTGGGTCACCCTACGGTCCGTGGGTAGCAACCGTGGGTTACACCTGTAACTTCTGGAAATCTGTTGGTTTGGTCTATTTTCGGATACGGGGTGTTACATTATCTCCCTCTTGGGAACATTCGTCCTCAAATGAAGTCTAAACTAGTTGGATAGGGAGGAAAAGAGCTGCAAACCCTGCCACTAATTACTAGAAACTACTTTCTGACTGAACTAAGTTCCAAGGACATTCAAATACGCGAAAATGCAAGTACAAACTGAAGGAACATGATACTAAGACTGAATCTGCGCATGAATGACTGAAAAAACTGAAGAGGAACTATTACCTGCAGCTGGAATGGAATCGGAAGGAAAGAGATGAGGATACTTGGCCTTCATGGCTGCTTCTGCTTCCTAAGTAGCTCCCTCTACGGACTGACTCCTCCACAAAACCTTAACTGAAGCGACTTCTTTGTTTCTCAACCTTCTAACCTGACGATCAAGAATCTCAACTTGCACATCCTCATAAGTGAGGCTATCCTTTACAGCCACACTCTCTAAAGGTACTATGGATGTTGGATCACCCACACACTTCTTCAACAGCGAAATGTGAAACACCGGATGCGTTGCTGCTAGTTCTGCTGGCAACTCTAACTAGTAAGCCACTTTACCAACCCTTTTCAAGATCTTGTAAGGCCCTACGTATCTGGGACTGAGCTTCCCTTTCTTGCCAAATCTCATCACCCATTTCATAGGTGACACTTTCAGGAAGACCCAATCATCAATTTGGAACTCCAAGTCCCTTCTCTTTACATCTGCATAGGACTTCTGGCGATTCTGGGTTGTCTTAAGTCTATCTCTGATGAGCTGCACTTTTTCCATAGCATCATGAACCAAATCTGGCCCTATCAAGGCTGTTTCACCTACTTCAAACCAACCAACTGGAGATCTACATCTACACCCATACAATGCCTCATAAGGGGCCATCTGAATGCTGGAATAGTAGCTATTATTTTAGGCGAACTCTATAAGAGGAAGGTGATCATCCCAACTACCCTTGAAGTCGATCACACAAGCTCTCAACATGTCCTCTAAGGTCTGAATGGTACGCTCTGCCTGACCATCCATCTGCGGGTGAAACACTGTGCTAAGATTAGCCTGAGTACTAAGACCTTTCTGAAATGACTTCCAGAAATGAGAGGTAAACTGAGGACCTCTATCTGAGATGATGGACAAAGGAACCCCATGCAACCTGACTATCTCATTAATGTAAAGCTTGGCATAGTCC
>JAJONR010004103.1:0-63376 GCA_029582245.1 Solanum etuberosum
TCAGAAAGTACTTCGTAGATTCAACATGGACAAAGCTAAGGTTGTCAATACACCTTTAGCTATGCACTTCAAATTGAGTACTAGACATTGTCCTTTCAGTGATGGTGAGAAGGAAGATATGAAGAAAGTTCCTTATGCTTCAGATGTTGGTAGTTTGATGTATGCAATGGTGTGTACAAGACCAGATATTGCTCATGCTGTTGGTATTGTTAGCCATTTTCTTTCTAATCCGGGAAGAGAGCATTGGAATGCTGTAAATTGGATTATGAGATATCTTTGTGGCACTTCTAGTTTGAGTTTGTGTTTTGGTACAGGGAAGCCTATTCTTTGTGGTTACACTGATTCAGACATGGATGGTGATGTTGATACTCGTAAGTCTACTTCAGGCTACTTGATTACTTTTGCAGGGGGAGCTGTGTCTTGGCAATCTAGGTTGCAAAAATGTGTTGCTTTATCTACTAAAGAAGCTGAGCTTATTGCTGATGTTGAAGCTTGCAAATAGTTGATCTGGATGAAGAGATTTTTGGGGGAACTTGGTTGTGCTCAAGAGAGGTATGTGCTTTATTGTGACAGTCAAAGTGCTATTCATCTTGGCAAGAATTCTACATTTCATGGTCGGTCTAAACACATTGATGTGAGGTATCATTGGATTCGAGATGTGTTGGATTCTAAGTTGCTTGAACTTGAAAAAATCCATACCAATGACAATGGTTCCGACATGATGACTAAACCTTTGTCAAGAGGGAAGTTTGGGATTGTTGCATGATCGCCGGGATGGCGGTCTCCTCCACATAGTTGTGAGGGGGAGAATTGTTAGGTTTAAGATCTTTTTTCCCTTCCTATGTGGATAAATAAAAGTCTTATTAGGATCAGCCCACTTTAGCCCATAAATATAATATTATGTGGCATATATAAGACTTATTTAGGTCTTATTTTCAGAAACACAAGAGAGAAAAATCAAGAGAAATCCGTTTAGAGATTGAGAGAAAGAGAGAAAAATCCCGTTTTGCTTTAGAAAATTTTCTGCTCAGGCAGTCCGCTTCAGACAGAGTTTGCCACTTCGTTAACCATTGGATCGTTCTCAAATTTGAACTAGGAGTTCTCAGAATCTGGTTCTTGCAATTCAACGGTGAAGATCGGATTATTGGGTCTGTAGCTTCTGATTTTGGAGCGTGAACAGTAGCTCATTTTTGGGTGAAATCTCTCCTTTAATTTTCTAGTTTTGGTGCAATCTTGTTTTGTTGTTGCTCGTTGTTTGGCGCTTGTTTTGTGGCCAATTTTGCAGAACAATTTTGTAAATCTTGGTGTTGATAGTGGAGCTTTTGGTCCTGTGGTTTTTTACTCTTCACATCGAAGGATTTTTCACGTAAATCGTTGTGTCTTGTGTGATTGGCTTATTCTTATCTTGTTGTTTTTGTTTGGTTGATATACTTGCTGTCCATTCTTCGTATTGCTTGATTTGGTTTGTCTTCTCTTGGTTCAAATTGAAAGGGAAAGTTAGACTTGGTATTATTCCGCTGTTATCATGTCGGGCATTATTGTTAGTGCCTTGCCTTTTCCAACAAAGTGGTATCAGAGCATATGTTATTGTTCATTATTAATTTGAATGATGGAGGCAAATATGAGCAAGATGGTTTGTTTGAATGGCAGTAACAAAGAAAAGTTCCACTGGAGCCCTAAAGTACTTCATCCAATGAAGATGTTCTAATTGGAAATAATGTTACGTGTGCCAACTAATATTTCTCGTATGGATGTATTTAGCGTATCAGTCATTTTGTCCTATTATTTTACTTTCAATACATGAGTCCTTTTCAACGCCCTTTCTTAACTTGGGCCACAAATTCCCACTCCGACTATCCTAGTGATGAGATGTGCTTCAGTTAACCGACCAATCACTGATTTGTAAAACCCTCAACAGATGCTTTTCTTCGATCCGCCATGCCAACTCATAGTCAGGCTTCATCCCTGCTGCCATAAGTCCAATCTGCACGCAACCACGTGTACAAGTTATTTTCCCCCAATACACATATATGGTAGAGCTTATAAAAAAGGGTAGGTTACGTTATCATCGTTTGATTTTTAATAAAGGGTCTATATGATCCACCTTTGAATTAAAAATAAAATAAAAATATGACTACTCGATAATAAGTACAAAATGAGAAAAAAAATGTAACAACACGATCACATCAATCAATTGTTACATAAATTTGAAACCCTTCATGTTACATAATGCTATATTTAACGATATAGTAAAATTTAACTAATAATTAAAATAAATATTATATTTAAACTAACAATAAAATACAATAGATAACAACCCTCTAAAGTAGGAAGCCAATTAAAATTCACAACTTCTACCCTTTTTTTCCCACCAAATTCACAATTGAGACTTCTCTAATCACCTTCGTGACTTTGTCTACTCTATCATTTTCCCTTTAGTTAAGATGGAAATTTTGTTTTCACTAGTGTAGTAAAAAGATGAATAGTGTACAAATAGTTGACAGTCCAAGTGTGCTGGCAGGAGTCAACACGGACCAGCTGACACAAATCATTACATATCTAATTACACTGCCACCACAAAGAAAGGCAACATTTTTCATTTTTTTCCAATTTGATTTCTATTTTAATCGTTTCAATTGATCTTGCACAATACATATCCACCAATCAACTTTCTTAAATTTAGTACAACTATGAGTGATCAAAAGGATCAGGTCAATATAGCTGATGCCACTATTGGTATGAAATGAATTTGAATCATTTCATTTGCTAACTGATCACTCACATTTTGATTGTTTTATCTGTTTTAATGTTTTTGTTTTAGCTCTTTCTGCTGAGGATCGTGCAGATCTTGTAAATGCCATCAAGGTGCCTACTTGGAACAAAAGTCATTAGTGATTTTGATTCATTTTTGAATTTTAATGTTTGGTTAAATATGTTGCAGAACAAGCTTCATGATTTGACAAGGGATCAAAATGGTTTTCTGGACAAACTTCCGAAACACATTAGGATGCGTGTTGATGTCCTCAGAGAGATTCAGGTTTTACTCTACATTTATCTGTCTATGTTGTTTATAGTAAGCTTGATCCTAATTAAGCGCGATTTCTAGTTGTTATTTCCCTTCTTTACCAATGCAATAAGTACATTATTCTATTACAATGAAACACATTTGATTGTAACCTTTATTAGCATCATCTGATTGAGTTGAATAGTTAAGTTAGACTTATGGTTACACTATACATAATGTTGAGACAATCAAGAAAAGATGCGATGTTGCTTCGTTTAGTTTTATGTTATTCTCTCTGTTTTGTCCTCTTTTATTGCTTTGATTTGAGTAAGGATTCAAAGCTTAGTCTAGCACAATATTAAAATTTTGTTTTCCTTTTCAATTCTAATATGATTTATGCAGAGCCAATATAATGAATTAGAGGCACAGTTCCTTGAGGAGAAGGCAGCTTTGGAAGCAAAGTTCCACAAGTTGTATGAGCCACTTTACAACAAGGTAATGTGTGTGTAGTGTACATATATGTATAGTTTCTATAACATATTTTTTGGTGCATTTGCAGCGATATGAGATTGTGAATGGCGTGGTTGAAGCTGGAGATGAAGGTACAGTAGAAGAAGAAGAAACCAATGAATTAGCAGGAGGTATTCTTTCAAGGCTATCATGTCTTAAGTCCTATGTTTTTCGAGCTTTCTGTTCTGTTCGTGATAAGAAATGAATCTTGCATTCAGATAAAGGTATTCCCCATTTCTGGCTGCTCGCAATGAAAAATAATGAAATAATCGCGAAAGAGGTAATATGAGTTTATTGTTTCATTTGATTTTTTGCTAAATAACTTGTCCCACTGATTGATCAGTCTGCTTATAATTTGTCCGTTCAGATTACTGAGAAAGATGAAGATGCCCTCCAGTATCTCAAAGATGTCAAATGGAATAGACTTGATGATGCTAAGGGTTTTAAGCTTGAGTTCTTTTTTGATACAAATCCCTATTTCAGCAACAATGTGCTGACAAAGACGTATCACATGATCAGCGAGGATGAACATATTCTAGAGAATGCAATAGGGTACAACTACATTTTTCTTTTGATGTTATGAAATTGAGTTACTTCCTTCTAATTGCATGTCTTTCTTGGGCACCTTTAGGACAGAGATCGAATGGTTTCCGGGGAAATGTTTGACACAGAAGATCCTAAAGAAGAAGCCAAAGAAAGGATCCAACGATACGAAGCCAATCATAAAAACTGAGGAATGTGAAAGTTTCTTTCATTTTTTTGATCCACCTCAACTACCTGAGGATGCAGAGGAACTTGATGAGGAAACTGTAAGTGGCTTTAGTGAACAAATTACATCAACATGTAAGTTGCTTTCCATTTCTTGCTGCTAATTGGCCTCACTTTTTGTGCAATATGTTTTCAAGGCTGAATTGCTTCAAGGCCAGATGGAACAAGATTATGAGATTGGGTAAGTCCTCATGTACTAATGACTGTCTTAGAAACAGCGTGGCTTACCAGTAATTAGGTAGACGAAAAATTGAAATGACATGTAAAGCATGGTCTCAACATTGACTGTATATGCTGAACTTACAATCTCGTCAACTTTGCTATTCTTGATAAAGTGGCTTTCTGCAATGCCAAACCTTTTCGGAGAGATGCTATTGTATTCATTGAGGTAGAATGCTACATTACGAGCCTCTTGAGAAGTTCTAGTGATTTGCTATTGCAGGTCCACCATTCGAGAAAAGATCATTCCTCATGCTGTGTCTTGGTTTACTGGAGAGGCCGTTCCCATCGATGATGAAGAAGAAGAAGGTGATGATGATGACGAGGAAGAGGAAGATTATGTGGAAGAGAATGATGAAGAAGAGGATGATGAGAATGAGGATGAGAAAGGTGATGAAGAAAATGTTAAAGAAAACCATTAAGGTACCTTCCCTCGTTGAGAGAAAGAAAGAAATCCCCAGCATTTAAAGTTGAAACACTTGCATATAAGTATACAACTGCTAAGATATTCTGAAATGTAGCTTCTGTATACGTTTGACCTTACAGCTATTTGAGTGATTGTTCGCGAATGTTGCATGCTAAATCTGGATGTTAGTTCATATTCTTGTACTGCTTTAGCATTGTAGTGATTGTATGCCAGATGGAAGTATAGTAGATTTGAATTTTGCATCATATTCTTGTTATCTTTCCTTCTCTTAGTCCAGATAACAGCCTCCTTCACTTGTGGTAATTGCAGGATGGCAGTGAAGAAACTAGAGGACAGTAAGAGGTCTCAGACGCTGCTCGGAATCGTACCTCTGTTGTGATTTTGTTGCGGAAACCATTTGCTAAATATATTGATTTTATTTATTTATTTGTTTGTTTGTCTTGTATGTTTTCTCTAAAATAGATTTCTGGCAGGAAGACACTATATTTTTGAACAAGCTGGGTTATGAGCTTGCAATTTTGAATTTATAATATTCGATACTGTAATTATGTTATTGTTAATTCTCCTAATCCACTAGTTTGAGAATTCTGGATCCGCCACGCCACTGTATCTATTGTTTCCATACGGAACACAATATTTGCACGAAAAAAGTACACTGGAAATGTAACAGAACTGCAAAGTGCTCAACTTTGATTGTAAAATGTTGTGATATTTATTGTGATCCAAAAGCGGAAAGAATCAGGACATGTTTTACAACATTGTATGTTTGTCACTTTTGAGGCTATCAAAATGCATCCCAACAAAGTAAGGCTAACATATTTGGGTCTTTGTACCACAGTTGGGGTACTCCTAATTCCATTTGTGTGATGATTAATATTGACATGAAACACCTAATGCTATAATCCACTCCAATTCATGAACTTTTTCACCTCATCATATAACACTAAAACAGCTGCTGCACCAGTACTTCTGAAAATATTTGACAGAGCTCCACGGTAAAATGAAGTAAATCCTTCTGTCTTGTAAATCCTCCGCCAACAATCAAATGTGCTTCTGTACATTGGCTTTTCTAAGCCAGATTGCATCATCATTCGCCTCCGAACAGTATCCAAAGGATAGGAAAACAGGCCAGCAGATGTTGTGACTGCCTGAGCAACCAACCAGCGTTTCCATAATGGCACCTCTGCTTCAGAATTTTCAGCCATCCTGTCTTTTATGGTGTCAAAACCCCCAAAGTAAAGACCTCTATGAACAATCATTCCATGGAGAGACGCGGGAAGCCCCCTGTAAATGCCTCGAATTCCATCTTTCTCATGTATTGTCCTCAGAAAGTGGTAAATGCCACGGAACTGACGAGTTTCATACCGACCAAGGTCAGCTGCGAGTCGTGTATGTGCAATATCTAGTGGATAAATAATGATCAATGTTGTACAACCAGCTGCAGACCCAGCAATAAAATTAGCTGATGAACCAGCCAAAAAGTGACCATCTTGAAAGTTGCTGTGTAAAATATTCCTATAGAGATCCTGCATTCAGAAAGCATGTGATTAGTTCTTGAGACAAAATAGGCAGTAAATGAACTCTTCAATCCTCACTCAAAGTTGCATCATACATTACAGAAGCTATAGAGGATATCACTGGAAAAGGTAATGAAAGATCTAAAAGAATAGCTGCGTCCTTCAGTTTCAAAAAAGAATAGCCGCGTCCCTCACTCCCTCTCCCACAGGAAGCATGCACAATTCCATATCAACCACTAAAAGGTCATTTCTATGGTACCTCATACCTACACTAAATATATATTGTGCAGAAAATTATCAACAACCATGTTGGCATATGACATGGTTGGTTCTGTGAAACCAAAAATAGGTTGCAGATGCCTTCGGATGGTTGCAAGTTTATAAAGGACACTTGCTAAAACAGTCAGGAAAGAGGCAGCAGATATGAAATTCCTATTCAATCACATAATAATGAGAAAAGTTTCTTTCTTGAAGAAAAAGAAAATCTGTTCCTGACTCAGAACTCTGTGTACGTGGATGGACAAGCTGGAGTGAAAATAACATGATCACATAGCATATGCAACACTGTAACAAGTATACCTACAGAAAAAAACAGATATGATGGATTTAACATGTCACGAAAACAACGAAGTAGAAAAGGTTCTCTTTTCTTTCAACAACGAAATGACTTGCGACTCCTAAATATTTTGATGTTAATCGTTTTCCAATTATAATGAGTTATCAAGGAAACAATTATCAATAGACTATTATGTGGTAAACTAAAGTCATCAAGCCATTGCAATGCCTGTTTTATGTTGTACAAACGATTCATGGACCTCATTCTCCGATGACCTTCCCTATCAGATTCCAGAAGACTGAAAATAGAGAAAAAGTTGAAACATGCAGCGAACTCAAAAATATTCTCATAAAGAGTCATCTCTTGCTGTTGTAACAAGATACTTGCTAGCAAGAACAAGAAGGATGACCAGTTTCAGGTTTACAACTCAAATTCAAGCAATTAGCAACAGATTACGTTTTTTGGAGACTTCATCTTTTGTATCTAGATATATCTCCAAGCCATCCTTAATTCTGTCAGTTCATCTTTTTAATTTAGATTCAGCACTGGAATATGATAGTTGATGTGCAAGTTAGAGTATTAGCAAGCTATATATAATAACACAAACTTTTCAAGCAAAATTCAATTATTCTTAAGTATTCACAAACGCCATGAAAACATGTTGTTGATGTTTCCATCACAGCTACCACTTTATCTTGTAACTCAACATTAATTATTGTACACATTGGTCCGCAAATAGGCATAACATTTAGGGGTTCAATGGTCTGAAGGAGTGGGAAGGAAAGAGAAGGACCCTAATAAAAATAGTTGACTTCTAAGACCCATTTTTCCATTTCATTCCTTCCATTCCCATCCTAAGCAATTGATCCAGAGGTAGCATACTTGAGTTGTACTTGAGTCCGAACAAGAACCAGAACCAGTTGAACATGATTCTAGCAAGACCGTAATTTGAAGGAAATAATGAGAGCTTCCTAACAAATTACACGTGTAGTGTAGTGTTATGCTCACTTTAGGATGTGGAACTACATTGAATGCTAAATCATTGTTGTAATGCTGAATTACTTAATACTTTCGTTTCTTATGCTAGAACATATGAAATAAATCAATTCTTATGTCCTTTATTTATTTTCATATTTTTCTCTTTAGTATCTGCATTTAATTCATGATGTGTCCCCTAGTTTTCAAGATATTTGCATCTTCATGTCCACATGGATTGCCACTTAAACTTCAGCAGAAGATTTGAAATAATTCTTTTCTGACTCATCCCAGGTTGACACGCAAGTTTGAGACTCGAGAGAGTATGGGCCTGCCGCTATACCCTCCTCCCACTCAAATATCAGGCTTTGTTCAGCCGTAGGATTCGAACTCGTGATGTGCTCCTACCACACATCCCGCATTGTACTTTCTTTACTGTTGAACCAAAGCCTTGGGGGCAAGATGTGGAATAAATCTTTGGAGAAGTCGACCCAATGATATATACTACTATCTTATAAAGGGGAGTTAGCAGGCACAACGTCAACATGCCTGCTTAGGCTAAGGGCATTTCAGACATTTCCAACTTCAGTCCTAACCTTCAATACAACATGTGAAGCTTTTAGCAGACAAATAGCAAATGTACACATGGGGATATTAATGACAGTCGTGCAACTGTTTGCCTTCTTACTGATTTATTGTTTGCACATAATTCTTGATTATGTGTTATCCTTTAATTCTCCGGGCTCCTCTTTTTGTGTGCTTAGTGTATGCGTCTTTAGTTTATCCTCTGCCCCTTAGATGTTAGAGAAAATTCTTCACAAGCAGCCTTTTGTACTGTGGGTGTCTCAGAAAGAAAATTCAAGGAATACAATATGAGAGACATTAATTCAGAGTTATCAAAGTTAAATTGAAGAGTCTTGTATGCTTGATTCTCACTGGCTTTCGGGGGAGAATTAACTTGAAAGCCTCTGACAATACTTGGAATGAAATTTGAAGTGTCTTTATGATCAAGTAGAAGGGAAACAACTAAATTTTGTAACAGTAAATGTGATTAAAATTGGTATTACTGCCACGGGTTGTGTTGGAAGGTTTTTGGATTTTCCGCAACAAGACAGTACAACTCACAAACCTACACAAATTTTGATCATAAATTGATGCACAAATGAACCTTTAAAAAGGAAAAGGATAATGTACACTTGTGCTCAAACCAAGCAGGTTTAAAATTTCACTGGAAAATAATTGTTAAGAACTTAAAGTTGCACCTAATATTTTAATTAATATAAAGGGTACTTAAAATTTATCCCAGGATTAACTCCCCTTATCCATCACACCAAACCACTCCTTAGAGTAGAACTCCATCTGGATTTTAGAAATGATGTATAATCTTGAAATATTTGTGTGAATATCTGTTTTTCACAGAATACCATATTAATTTTAAAGTAATAGTATACGTAGGAGAACCTATCACTTGCAAACATTATCTAAAGATTTAAAAATCACACATTCGAAATTTATACTTCTATAATATTTAATAAACGTTATTTTATACTCTCTGTCTCAATTTATGTGGCAACGTTGTAATTTAAAGATTCAAACTTCAAAACTTTGACCGTGAAGTTTTTTGAAGTTAACTTTATATATTTGTAAACTATGTAAAAAGTACCATAAATCACAATAACATAAAATATTTAAAAGACAATATAAAGAATTTTTATCAAAGAAAAACTTGATTGACTCTCAAAATTCCAACTGTGACACATAAATTGGGATGGAGAAAGTACTATCAATCTAGAATTCATAAAAAAGTTGACTATCAATTTCAATATTTTCACCTACGATTGGGCCCATGCAGAGCACAGGATTTTATAACTAGTGTTACATACAAATTTAAGAGGAAAATTTTCACACTTACTGGGGCAAAGGCCACTGTGTTCCTTTCAGTTTGTATTTATCCTTTAACTTCTTAAATTTTCTTTCTATTATTTACTGCTGCTATGCTTTTTCAAATAGCAAACTCTTGGCTTTTCTGTTCCTCTTTCTCCAATCTAACCAGTGTGGTGATGTCCAGACTAGCAGGACTGATAACCATTGCTTTTCCAGTAAAAAATGAATGTGAAAATAGGGATGGAACTGAAGCAGAGTAAAGTACTACTTGCTACAAGTAGAGTGAAGAGAGGCGGGATGGGAAATGTTATGCGGGAGCAGGGCGGGGTGAGAGAACCTTCCAGAGGAGACAAGGTGAGGCAGGACAAAGTGAAGTGAGAAAAATCAGAACGGGCCGAGTCTCCATTTCTTCTCTCTCCTTCTACAACTGCATGACTATTGTCAGCCAAAAATACCACCCATAGGTGCCCAGTCATTTTCACCCTCATCCATGATGCAATAACAACGTTTTCTTCAAGACCCTCCACCTGTGCATTCTATAGAAAATTCCTAACCAAACTCTTTCAACCACCCAAGACAATCCCTTGTACATAAGAAAATTTCCTATTTTTTTTAACATAGGTCTGTTTCTATTTCTGTAACACAGTACATGGGTTGTACTGAAACCATATTTACAAAAGATCTCAAAATCTACTGTCCTATCCTTATAATGAGTCTAAGATGTCAATTATAGAGACAATATCATTAGAGTATATCTGGTTATACAAAAAACATAAAGTCAAAATACAATTCATTTTGATTTATTATATGGTATTCTCCCTATTCTCAAAAACTTTGAGGTTCCTCTCCTTCCATATTGTCCACCATATAGCTACAGGTACAATTCTCCCGTTCCTGTTCTTAGCATGTACTCCTGCTTCTTCCCAACTATGTAGTGCTTCTGTGATTTTCCCTGGCATGGACCAAGATATGTTTTTGAGGCCTGGGAATAATCTCTACAATTGACTTGGAACATAAGGGAATCCCCTTTTTCATCAAGTTATCTTGTGTCAGCATTACTTCCTTAGCCAATAACCAGACAAAGCAAGCTACTTTGTGTGGGATTTTGGCTTTCCAAATGTGTTTCCAAGGCCATTGGAGTATCTGTTGGTTTGGTTGGTTCATTTCCCTATAGGCTGCATTTACTTTAAAAGTCCCATTACTATTTCCCTGCCACTGTAGAATGTCTTGTCCAGCCTTCAAACCACTGAATTGGTCGATGGTGCTGAAGAATTCTATTACTCTCGATATTTCCTAATCATTGAGGTGTCTCCTGGACACAAAATTCCATCCTTGAGGTGTCCACAATTATGCTATAGAGCTCTGTTGATGTAAATTTAAATTATAAATATCTAGGAATAGTGTCTCTATGTTGCCTGCTTCATGCCAATCATCCTTCCAAAAGACAGTTTTAACTCCATCTGCCACTTTGACTATGGTATTAACTTTGAATTCATTCCACAAAATTCTGATAGATTTCCATAAGCTAACACCATAAGGAGTAGTGACCTCCCTCTGTCATCCAATTATCATTCTCCTCATATTTAGCTTTAATGACACTGCCCCATCGACACTGATTTTCATTTGAATATTTCCATAGCCATCTCATTCTTAAAGCTTTACTCTGATTCTTCAGATTCTTGATCACCAATCCCCCAAATCTCTTCTCATTGATCACTGCCTTCCATTTGACTAGGTGGTAACCCTACCTGTCTTTGTTCCCTTGCCATAGAAATTTCCTCCTGATGCTATCCAACCTATTGATGATTCTTGCTGGGATAGGAAATAATGACATCAATATGTTGGAAGTGCATCAAGCACAGAGTTTATCAAAATCAATCTTCCACCCAGTGAGAGATATTGGGACTTCCACCTTGCTAACTTCTTTCTCAATCACCCCATTCCAGATTTCCATAGACATAGACTTGGCCCCCAAGGCAATCCAAGGTAGATAGTTGGTAGAGCACCCACTTCACACCCTAAGATTGTCTTTAAGATTTCCATGTTTGGCAATTCATTAACTGGGTATATAGGAAGCTTTTCCTCCGGTTAACATGTAAACCTGACCTTCCTTCAAATATTACCAAGATCAGCCTCAGTATTTTGAGATGCTCTTCTTCAGCATCACAAAATATAAGTGTGTCATCTGCATACTGAAGGTGAGTTATCTTCAAGATATCCCTTCCAGTTCTAGCAACCTCAAATCCTCTTAGCCAGACTTCCTTGCTTGTTGTCTTAATCATGTTGTTCAGTCCCTCCATGACTAAGAGGAACAAAAAGGGTGATCTTGTCTTAGGCCCCTCTTTGAAGTAAAGTAACCTGCTGGTGAACCATTAATACGTACAAAGAAGTTCACTGTTGTAGTCAACATTATCTAAAGAAGAAACAATTGAAAAGAGATGAAAAGATTTTCAGACCTAAAAATTACAAACATCTAGTCTTTAGAGGAGTTTGGTGTTCGATTCCTAAACTTTGTTCCAAGAATGATTGTTAAGTGGTATTTTATGAAACTCCAGGCCTGTTTGTCTAGTTTCATTCAAGGTCGCGGGATTTTCTGATATCGAGAAAACAGATGAACTGTAAAAGAAAGAGGGAGATAACTCTGTGGAGCAGGGTAGTTTCAAAGTATACAGGGAACATCATTAGTGGGTAATGAGCCTGTGAGGCAGGGTTGTGTTGAAGAGGGGTAAGCCAAAACTGCCCCACTGCCATTGTTCCCAAAAAGCAACCAAGTGTTTGAGAAAACAGAGAAATTATATATGATTGAACTGTCGCATATGCAACTAGGAACATTACACTTGAACACCTCTAATGACCACAGACTGAGTTTCAGAATTCTCACTTTACTCCCAACAACTCAGATGGAAGGAAAATTGATTTTGTTGCAGAGAAAGCTGATTTTGATTCCAGTATCATGTTTCCAAACACAAATCGCTGTGGGTTTAGTTTTTCTGATACCTATAAAGCAAAAAATTCGTCCTATTCTTTTAGAAACAAAAGGGATGAAAAGATTCGAGTGGACTTGACGTTTACACGTAAAGATACTGGAAGGAGTTGGAAGCGGGCGCCAGATTACTGTTAAAACTAGGATCTTACTTGCAGTTGATTCCACATAAAGTCCACTACCATTGGCAGATCTGCTAATCCAAGAAATAAGAAAGAAACATACTTCATTGCATATGATCTTAGACAACACTATATTTTTATGCTAGGACTCATTGTCATAAACCAAAGACATTGAAATACATTTTTCCAGACCAAAGCAGTTGTTCCGCGAGTTTTGAACTGCTTAAAAGAAATGGAAACAGCTAGGGTGGTAAATATAACAACATACCCCGTGTAATCCCACAAGTGGGGTCCGGGGAGGGTAGAGTATACACAAACCTTACCCCTACCTCATAGAGATAGAGTGGTTGTTTCCGATAGCCCACGGCTTAAAATAAAGCATATCCAAGCAGTTTGAAAAAGGGAATACGTAAATAATAGCAGTTGCAACAACGAAATAATGTGAAATGAAGAGCACAGTACACAACATACAACATAGGAATGAACAGTATTGACAACAAAATAATGTGATGTTTGAAGCACAAAAAACACGGGTAATACCCGAAGAACAAATAACAACGAGAATAGTGCTAATAACACCGGTAAGAAAGAAATTCAAGTACAACACCAAGCCTATCCCGAAGTAAAGCGAGAGACGTCCAACTACCAACAAACCTTCTGCCCTAATTTGCAACCTCCAAATCCTCCTATCTAAGGTCATATACTCGGTAAGAGCAAGATGCGTCATGTCATGTCTAATTACCTCCCCCTATACTTCTTTGGTCTGCCTCTACCCATCCTGATGCCCGCCACTGCCAACCTCTTACACCTCCTTATTGGGGCATCGACACTTTTCTTCTTCACATGCCAAACCATCTTAGTCTCGCTTCCTTCATCTTGTCCACCACGAAGGCCACTCTTATCTTGTCTCGGATATCTTCATTCCTAATCTTATCTCTCCTAGTATGACCACACATCCACTTCAACATCCTTATCTTAACAACTTTCATCTTCTGAACATGTGAATTCTTGACTGAACAACACACCGTCCTGTACAATATAATCCGTCTAACCACCATTCTATAGAACTTACCTTCTAGTTTCGGCGGTACCTTCTTACCACATAAGACTCGGGAGGCGAGCCTTCAGTTGGCCAATCCTGCACTAATTGATGTGTGATGTCATCATCGATCTCCCCATTACCTTGACCCCATATACTTGAAACATCCTCTTTTGGGGACGACCTGAGCATCAAGCCTTAATTCCACACCAACCTCATGCATAACATCACTAAACTTACACTCCAAGTTTTTAGTTTTGGTCCTACTCAAGCTGAATCTTTTAGACTCCAGAGTCCAAAGTTTGTCTCTAAACCTCCGGCCTAGCATTGACTTCGCCGCGAGTTTCGTCAATTGGTACCATGCTATCTGCAAATAACATATACCATAGCACCTCACCTTGGATATGTCGCGTCAGTTATTCCATAACTAGTGCAAAAATAAATGGGCTAAGAGTCAATTCATATGCAACCCCATCATGACTGGGAAGTGCTTCGAGTCCCCTCACCCTAGTCTTGACTCCATCTTACATGTCTTCAATCGCCCTATTTAAGTCATAATTACACCTCTAGCCTCCAAGCATCTCTAAAGAACCTCCCTTAGGACCTTGTCGTACGCCTTTCTAGGTCAATGAACACCAAATGTAAATCCCTCTTCTTGTCCCGATAGTGCTCCACCAGTCACCTCACAAGATGGATGGCTTCTATGGTAGATCGACCCGGTATTAAACCAAACTAGTTCTTGAAAATACACACACTCTCATCTCCACCAGGGGCGGACCCACCTTAGTAAAAGGGGTGTCAGTCGACATTGCTTCGTCGGAAAGTTTAATCTATATATACACATATATATCATAAAATAATAACACGTATATATAATATACTATGACAAAACTTAACACAAGTTTCCAAATGGCTTGTTGGTTAAGTGTTTCATTAATGTAGCCCTATCCTTGAGTTCGAACCTCGGTGGCAGCAAACTTTTGCACTTTTTAAAAAAAAGAATTGTGAGCTATTATTAATTGAAAAGTGCTTTTGAGCTATTATTTTTTAAGAAAGAAAGCAATTTTTAAATTTTTAGGTAAAAGCCTAAAAATTTAGCTAAAAAAAAATAGCTTTTGAGAAAACATTATTTGCTTGGTCAGACACTAATTGCTTCTCAAAACTGTTTCTGAATTTATTGGTACAAACACAAATTGCTTCTCGCCAAAATATTTTTTTTGTAAAGCATTTTGAAAAAATAATATTTTTTAAAATAAGTTTAATTTTAGAAATTTGGTCAAATGGGCTATTAATCACCCATTCACCCTAAACCTAAAACTCTAACGTTCAAAAATTAGTTATTCTTTACTCTAATTTGTTCATATGTTTTCTTCCTTAAATGACGACACCGCTTATAATAAATTCTGCGTATGCCAGTGATCTACACCACCCTCTCATACTTTCATAGTGTGGCTGAGCAGCTTGACACCCCTATAGTTGTTGGCTTGTTGCTATTTTGAATATCACTCTTATTATTGTATAATAGAATCATCGTACTCTACCTCCATTCTTCGAGCAACTGTGGGGTACTAAAAATGGCATTAAACAACACAATCAGCCACTCCAAGCCTACCTGGTATGTTCTTTCAAAACTACACAAAATCTTTTCTAGACCAGTTGCTCTACTAATTCAACGAATAACACCCTTAAGTCATCAACCTTTGTAGACCTGCAATACCCAAAATTGCTCAATCTCTCGAATGCTCCGGCTTTCCTAGCACAATGTCCTTGTCCCTCTCTTTATTCAAAAGTTTATGGAAGTATATCTGCCACCTCCATATAATGATGCCTTTTTCACCAATACTTTGTCATCCTCATCTTTTTTGCACTTCACTTGGTCCACATCTCGAGCCTTCCTCTCTCTCACCTTGGCTAGCCTGTACAACTTCTTATCTCCGCCTTTGTTCCATAGATCCTCATATAATCGTTTGAAAGTTGTCGTTTTTGTCGTTGTAACCACCAACTTCGCCTCCTTTCTCGCCACCATACACATTTCCCTCCTAGCCCGCTTAACCTCTTCGTCTTTACTCTCCTCCAACTTTGCATAAGCCGCTTTCTTTTCTTCCACTTTATGTAAGACTTCACCATTCCACCACCAATCTTCTCAATGTCCACTAGAGATACATACCCTTCGATACCACCTCTCTTGCAGTTTCCTTCATACAACTAGTTGTCTTATCCTGTTGGTCGCATCCCCATTGCCACCAACGAAAACCCTATAACCTGAGCTCTAATAAGAGTCAAGCCACCCCATTTGATCCTTGGCCGGTCATACTCAGTCCTCTTTGACATATTCCTCTTAATATCCAAATCCATCGATATGAGCTTATCTTCAGTTGTATGATTCTCACCCGAAATAACCTTGCAATCCCTGTAAAGGTCGCTATCACCCTTCCTAAAGAGTAAGTAATTAATTGAGTCCTAACCACCGCGCTACGGAAGCTAACCAAATGATGCTCCTTCTTTGGAAAACTCGAATTTGCAATTACCCACTCAAAAGCTTTTGCAAAATCCAAAAGTAAGACTCCTTAATTGATCCCCAAAATCAAAACCTCCATGCACATCGTAATAACCCCGAAGGTTGTCCTAATATGTCCATTGAATCCCCTCCTACAAATAGCTTCCACGTGGGCGGTATACCTTTCACAACCTTGTCCAAATCCTCTCAAAAACGCTTTTTGACATCCTCGTTCAAGCCTGCTTGCGGTGCATATGCGCTAATAATGCTTAGAGTAAGCCTTTCCATGACTAGCTTGATTGCCATCATCCCATCATTGACCCTCTTAACCTCTACCACTTGCTCCCTAGGATCTTGTCAACAAAAATACCTACTCCATTCCTATTCCTTGCCTCTCCTAAGTACCACAGCTTAACCTGCCCATATTCCGAGCCTTGGTTCCTACCCATTTGATTTCCTAGACACAAGCTATATTAATCTTCCTCTTCTAAGGAATCTGAACTAACTATATGGATTTCCCTATCAAAGACCCTATGTTCCACAACCTTATTCTCAAGCTAGATGCTCCCTTAACCCACATATCACCCTTGACCATCACCCCGGCTCCATCCGAGTAGCAACTAAAGCAGATGAAACTAAACCAGGATATACTAAAAACACACTGGGACAAGGGTAAAGTCAAGAATTAATCTATGTAACGAGAGACTAGACAAGAATTGATAAGAAAATACTAGTAGGCACACAAAGAATTTGGACAACGACTGCACAAGAGCTACAAATAGAGGTCGTACAAGAACTACAGAATAGGGCTAAAGAAGCATACGTCTTTTAACAGGGATGAAGAAGAAATAGATTAAAAACTTATTCACTGGTCGACACACCCCCAAGGCAATAATTCAATCCAAAAGGCAAACAATGTAAAGACAAAGCAAATATACAACTAGGAAATAGATGCAGAAATTAACAACAAACGAGAAAATTGAATACAAAACTAGAAAATAGGGCAGAAATGAACAAGAAACTAGAAAATTGCACAACTAGAAAACAGAGGCAGCAATGAATCAATAGGAAACTTCAAGTAATAACGTACAACCACCCAACAAAAGGAAGACCCAATTGAACAATCAACTAGGAAACATAGTAAGAAATCAACTAAATACTAGAAAATTGAACACGAAACTACGAAATAGGGGCAGAAGTGAACAAGAAACTAGAAAATGGTACAAGAACTAGAAAACGGAGGCAGTAATGAATCAAGAGACACGAAATAGAGGCAGAAATGCATCAAGGACTAAACACTTGAAAAATTAAACTAGAAAATTGGGCAAGAAACTGAAAAGAACAGAGGCAGCAATGAACAAAAAATAGAAAAACAGAGTGTAAATTGGTAAATAGCATGTATTCTCAGGTTATTCATCATTTCATGGTGATGTATGACAAGCCACCCCTACCCAATCTTCATACATTCATGCAATTTAAGAATCAAATTATTTTCAATTTGTATTACCTTCCATATAGGTACTTTTGGGAGCCAGGATAAAGGTGGAGAAATTTGGTCGGTTGATAGCCAGTGTAAAAACAGTTGAATATAGTTTAAATATAATGAATCCTCCAAACCTGAAATTGGATAGCCCTAATTAATTCGGGATTGAGGGTAGTTGATATATTGATAGGTCAATGTTGGGGTATCACATCTCTAAAGGAGCACAACACATGTAAAATGTCAAAACACTAAAGATGCAAAATGACATGAGATCACATCTACAGATCCCTCTGACTATCTATCGCCTCAACCTCCAGAAAGCAAGTCAAAACTAAATAGAACATGAGTGCTTTTCCTTTTTGTTTCTTAACAAAAGAAGTTAGGACATAACATCCACTATATCACAAATTCATATCTGATGGCCTCCTTTTGAAAATAGATCCTTAAACCTATTCATCTCTATCTAGAATAGATTTTGAGTTTTCATTACTCCCCCAATTTTCCTCCTCTTATTTTCATCAGCGAAAGATTGCCTTTCACTCAACTTGAGGAAGAAAAAGAATTTTTAAATTCTCAAAAATCCATCTTCTCTCTAATCACCCCCCCATTTAAGAGATCAACCCACAGTTAACTGCATCCACTTGTTTGAATCTCCAGCGTTCTCATACTTGTCATGAGTGAAAAGTAATTTAACCATGATTCTTGAACTTCCTAGTTGGAGTAGTTTGATTTCGAAAATACTGATGGTATCCAAGCTTGATATACAAGGTAGATGGTGACTCCACGGATGTATTTCATTACTGGGGATAGCCGGCTAAGTTGTGCAATGCTTTAACACCTTTTTCTCCTCATTCTCAATCATCAATGCTTCCATCTAGATAGCACTCCTCCTTATTTCTTACTCTGCTATTTCTTCGGTGGAGAACTTCCATTTCAGGTATCATCATATTTTTTTTTCATTTTAGGTATCATTTTATCTAGAACTAAATTAGTCTACCACTTTAGAGTTGGAATCAATCAGCTTAATCTGTAAAGCAACCTGTTTCAACACCCAACTCTTACCATCATATCCATTCAGTTTATAAATAGGGATCGTCTGATAAAACCGAAAAATGAAAACTAAATTTTCAAGACTAAAACTATATCACTAACAATTTGACATTGGATATCAAGTATCGGATCCACTAACCTATATTATCTGAAATGTCATTTAATTATATCACAAGTCCTCTGTATGATAACAGGAAATTAAACTCCAGAAGACGCTTGCAAATCACCTATTGTGCTGATAATTGAACACAATTTAGGCACCTAGTTAATTAATATCATTAACTATAAGCTCTTAAATTGACAAACTTAATACAAATCTATATAATATAATCATGAAGCAATGGCAGATAATTAACAAATTTAGACAAATATGATTGAAGGAAGAGATTTAGTATTGTATTGGCACTTGATAGTTCTTAATTGCTGACATTTACTCACTAAGCATTTCCAAAATCAAGTCCTAAATAATAGTGTTCATCCATTCAACAATCACAGTTAACCTGTCCTCTGAACTCCATTTTTTGATAAATCAATTAGTTTTATAAATGTACACCACGAAGGTTTATGAGTATACAAACACATATGTTACAAGTATCTAGAGCAACCAAAAACCAATCCAGCAATTTATACAACAATCAATATCCTCAATGCATCAAAAACTAAATAAAATAAGATGGAGTTCCTTGACATTTAACAAATAGTTCTCAAATCTGTCAAAAGTTTTTTATTTTTCCCTATTGATGATTTGTTAGGATGGTTTGAATTAATATTATTAATTTATTAGGATGGATTGCAATATCAACACCAGCCAAAAAATGCATACTAAAACTGTCTTTAATATTTTTCCTCATAGCCATTTTACTTGTTCAATCTCCAACCATTTATGAACTCGACTATTGTTCTTGGAAGTACTGATTCCACATTGAAAATATGGCAAATATGGTGGCTCATTATTCAAAGTAAAACTACTATGAAGTATTAAGTGATCCACACCCTCCCCATGGTTCTTACACATACAACACCCACTGACAATAACATAACCCCTCCTTCTTAAGTATCAGCTAGTAAAATGGCTTCCCATACAGCAGACCATGCCCAAAAAAAAAAGAACTTCTCTTTAAAGTCCTTTGTTTTACATAATGGCAACCATATGAAACCTGTGTCACCTCCTTCGGCCAATACTCAGTTTGTAGTATGACATAATAGAGATCTTTTAGGAAAAATACCTCTAAAAACTCCTCTCTGAAAAGTCATGCTACCCTGTCCTCTAAATTATTCAAAAAAAAAAAAAACACATTCTGTACGCATTTGTTTCTTTCTTCAGACACAACCAACATTTCAAACAAAATGGATCAATAAACAAAGCGTACTTTTACTCAAGACTATCAAAGAAAAATAAGCTTCCATTTCATGATTTCAAGCATGCCTTGATTCATCTTGACAAAATAGCATAAAACTCTAAATCATCTACACACATACACATGAACCAATAAGTGAAAATGTCAAATGACAACAATCACCAACTGAAATATCTAAGTCGACTACATGTAGGTAACCTTTTAATTATCAATCCTCGCATAGATTACTATTTATTGTTAGCTCTAATAAATATCACCAAACATTATAAACAAACAATTGGAAATATCTTCACAAAATAATCAGTTCAGCAGTAGACAGAGGCAAGAAATTACAAAGCAAATGTTCAATAAAGGTATCCATTTCTTGCAAACTTTACTGAAACACACAGATAACCAATAGTAAATATTTTTAAAAAAACTATTGAGTTGAAATTTGAATGATATGAGTACCTTACCTTAAGAGAGAAGTTGAGAGCGACAGAAGGGTAATATCTGAGCACGCTGCTACCATTGCCCCTCCAAAGGGAAAGAACCCCTTCTTCCTTAACAGTGCTCCCTATGCAATCAAGCATGCCTTTGAACCTCTTATGAGGGCCACTCAAGATGGCTATATTGCTTTCTTGGGTCTGCAACAATAGCTTTGCTCGCTCAATTGGTGCCACTATCGTATGCACAGCACCACCCATAACTGCTCCCGCCATTAGATCTCGATTAAAAGTTGCCCACGGCTCAGATTTTCTTGGAATTAACCCTGCACCCTTCTGTTCCCCTTCACCATCCTCCTCCGCCATTTTCTCCATCTTCTTTTTGTTAGATTAAAAGCAAATAAAAATGCAATCTTTGCCTATTTTTGGTGTTTGTGGGATATCTTCCTTTTCAGCAATGTTGTGTTTCTTTGGAATGGTATTCGTCCTTTCGCTTTTTGTCTCTCAAGACTCTTTTGTTGGTAGTCATGGACCCTAGAGTCGTGGATAAAAGAATTACAAAGAGCGGTTCATTTGCTTTGATGGGGTTGTTGACAATTCAGATATATATATATATTCGGGTATTGAATTTAGCTTCAACTTGTCCTTCACTTCCCCTTCCAATATAGAGTATGTTTACTATTAGAGAAATTCTTCTTGTCGTCTGGACGACTTCTTTTTTTTTTTGTGAAATGTTGGTGGTTTGAAGACCATTTTATCAATGGAAAATTTTGAAAATGTCAATATTTTAATATTTAATAGGAATTTTTAGCCATATTTTTAATATTTATTAAAATGTCAATATTTTCTTTTGTTACAGGGCTAATTATGTATTTCTTTCATTTGTTTAATTTTAAAAAATACAATTATATAGGAGAAAATCGTTGGAGAGGATATTTTAAAAACTACAAAACTTTTGATGGCATACATGCAAATAAAAAAGAAATAAAAACAAAAATTATGTATTATTCCAGATAATTAGCCAGAAAGATACTATTATGAACTACTAACTTTGTATCCACGAGGTTGAAGACAATTTGATGACAAAAATCAGTAGGCATACAGTTAGAATAAATACAAAATACGAAGCAATATAACAAAAAATATGTTGTATTCCACATAAGCCCCACAAAATAATATTATGTACTATAAAAGTTGTATCTAAACAAAAATTATGTTGTATATATTCCACACAATCAACTGCAAAGATACTATTATGAACTACTAATTTTGTATCCACTTCCGAGGATGAATACAATTTAATGATATAAATACAAAATTAATAGTCATACAGATATAAGAAATACATAAATATGTTGTATTCCACAGAATCCCAACAAAATGATATTATGAACTACAAAAGTTGTATCCAATTCATAGTATGAAAACAAAATGAAGATAAGATTACAAAACATGATGTCATACAGTTAGAATGAATACAAAATCGATGTATAAAAATCAATGAAAAACTGATAAATACACTATAGTTTAGTTTGTTTTTTTTTTTTACAAAAAGGAATACATATCATATTCCCAGATTATTTAAATTTGAAAGGGAACAAGGGAATACATATGCACATAAATCAATTTTATCTTCATGAAGTTGTTCATCCACCATTTGACCTTCATCAGCCTTTTCGACTTCACTACTGGTAAACGAAGAGTCTATCGTTTCCCTTTTTTTCCATTGTTTATGTCCTTGCTCTTGATGATGTTTATATTCTGTAATTGAGGAAGGTTTTGCATGCGAATAGGGTCATGTAGATGCTTAGATTTGCTTTCTTCCGTCATTCTAGCCGTCAATCCTACATTATCGACTTGTCCTTGAGTGCTACAAAGATCAAAAGACGGAAAATCGCTAAATAATCGATCATTACATGGAACCTCTTCCTCTTTGAATTTGCCATTAGAGAGGAATTTTGAATTTTTCCTTATCAAAAACCCTAATCGAAAATAGAAGATTTACTAAGCAATTATATAAACAAATATATTGAAAGGTTTAAACAGATGCAAATCAGTAAAATACATAAAAATCGAAAAATATACATATCTAAATCAATGGAATTGTTGTGAATATCTTTTGGTAGATTTTTACCAATTTCTGAAAATAATTGAAAAAAAACGTCACCTATCAAAAGAGAGAGAGAGAGAGAGGAGGAATTTGGAGTAAAAACCTACAAAGAGGTGAAAGTGGGTAATGAGGTTTTCTTTTTTTCTTTTTCACTAGTGGGGGTAAAAATGAGTCCCATGTAGGACTGATTTGAGAAATAAAAGGAAAGAAAATTAATTATATTAGGATACATTATATTTGATAAAAATATTGACATATTGACATTTTTAATAATTATTTTAAAGTGTAGATGTTTTTAATAATTATGTTAAGGGTTTTGACTAATTTGCTAATTTTTCCTTTTATCAATTGACAAAAAAAATAAAATATATATATCCAAGCCAATGGCCAAGAGCAAAGATAAAAGTGGTAAAAAAAAAGGGCAAACTACATAAATCTCACTAGTTTAGGTCCTAATTAATAAGATTTCCGATAGTTTCAAATATTACTTCGTCTACCATATTTCATGTTTAGGATACATGAGTCTGAATCCGGGAGATAAATGTATCTGCCGAATTTTAAAATCGAGATACATATTTTATTTGTTTAAATTAATTGGTTGTAACTGATTTCCTTAATTAGAGGAGTAATTGAGGATTTTCATAATACATGGACAATTAGTTCTAGAAATTTAAATTAATCAAATCCCTTAATATAAGGCAGAAATCAAGGAGTGTATATATATTTAATTAATTTTATTTTATTATTCTTTGAAATAATAAATTCATTAATATTATCAATAAAAGACAAAAACATGTATATCTTAGTCATTTAATTTGATTAATTTCATTTTATTACTCTTAAAATAATATATTCATTAGTTTGATGTATCTATTATCAATATATGATGTATCCAACAAACTAAACACTTGAATACATGAGTATCATACAAGTACTTTCCTATGTATCATAGAAGTATTTAATATTAATTTCGTGTATTTATTATATGTGTCAAGTATTTTAATATCATGAATCTATTTATATGACCTAATATTAATTTCATATATCTATTTATATGATCTAATTTTAATTTTATGTATCTTTTATATGTATCTAGTATTAATTTGATAATTTGATGTATCAAGTATTAATTTCATACATTATATTCAAAAACATGTATCTCGGATACATAGTAAGCACATACATATAATTATGTGTATCTAAATATGCAATGTAATTGAAACGCAAGAATTTAGAAATAAATCACGAGTGTAGAGTATATGTCTTATCATTAATCCAAAAAAGTAAAAAAAATCAAAATTCTTCCCTTTTTTTAGCATCTGAAATTTTTTCTCATAGATACATATAATTTTAACTCAGATACATGAAATCTTAACTAGATATATATACACCTGATATGTATTCAACATTGTTGCACTTGATGTGTATCATCTAATGATATATTTGTTCTGTTAATTAAAGTTTGACATAATTCTTCCATCTTAATTGGGTCGTTCCTATATTTAGATCTATTCTCGGCTTGAATGTTGGCGGATAAAAAGTCAGTCCCTGCAATGAGAAATTCATGAGTGAAAATAAACAAATAAAAGTTGTTTAATTTAGTATAATATTGTTAATGCGTAGTACCTTTAACAAGAATCATCCGATTTCGAGAATGGTAAGCCACTAAAGTGTTTGAGAAACAACAAAATTTAAAAATATAAAACTTAATCGTAAAACTTTTTAAAATTGAACTTCAGAACATTGTGAACTTTAAATCAGATACAAAACCAAGATAATAAAAAAACAATAGAAACAAACCTATATGTATAATGTTAATTTGCATATATGCAAACATGTATTGAGAGGATGACGGAAGAAATAGGGAGAAGATGAAGGAAGAAAGAGGGTTGGGTGGGGGTGGGGGCAACGGCAGATGAAAGAAAGAGGGAGAAGGAAAGAGGGCTGGTGGACGTTTGGGTGGGGGCAGCGGCGTGGGGATTTGACTTGTTAATGAACAATTAATTAAGGAGTTTAAATTTAAGATAATTATTCAATATCATATTTAAGAGATTTGTATATCTAACTAATTTTTTTAAAATATATGATATATATATATTAAAAGTGATAGTATGTATAATTATTTTAAATTAGAGGTAAATATGATAATGATGTATGTGTAGTTAAATAGTTTTTCCAAAAAAAATAATCTAAAAGGCCTTATCCAAAGATCTGGCCCATCTACTCTATAATTCACAGGTGTCTATCTTGTTGGTGAAGCATTGTCCTATAGTCTTCTCCCAAGTGTTTGTGGCGTCATACGATGATGCTATTTGAAGAGTATCATCTAAACCGCCATTTTCTTTGGGTCATTTTTCCTCACAAGTCCAAGTCTTTATTGTGCCAAGGTATGCAGGAGAAACTTTCAAAACTAGGAGATTGTTTCACAAAGCCTTCATCCTTTATAAAATCATTTAAAAGGCATTCTTAACATCCGTTTGAAAAACTTTTTAATGCTTAAAATATGCATAGGCTAGTACAATGTAAATTGATTCCACGGGTGCAAAGGTTTCATAATCTTTTGGTTGGGAGTATCCTTGAGCAACTAACCTTATGCCTTCTTTATTTAGCTTGTTTCTGAATACCCATTTGATTCCTATTACAAAGATATTCTTAGGTCTTTTAATTAAAGTCCATACCAATTTTTTTAAAACTGGTCAAGTTCTTTTTGCATTGCCTTCATCCAAGACTCATCACTTAGTACTGGTGGTTTACAGCTGCGATAGTGGGTGGCTATGAACAACCACAATTTTTAAAAATATTTGATCGATCTTGACCAGGAATATCGAGGAGGATAATTATTTTTTTTTTACCTGTTTGAGTTAAAAATACCGACCTTTCAAGGTCAATTTCTTTAAATAATTTTTTTAACAAATACAAAACCATTGGGGTTGGTAATTTTATTTATTTATTAATTCTGATCTCGGTAAATCAATTTTAAAGGTTTTCATTTTTTTCACTGAAGAAATTGCCCTTTGGATGTTGATTTTCTTTAGAAAAAAAGGTTTCAAAAAAAAAAAATATTAGCCTCAAAAGCCATTATTTGTGCACTCCGGCCGGAAAAATGAATGCATACATTGTAAATTGTAATAGTAATGAATTAGCTAGGCTGCAGAAATATATACTCCAATAGTATATTTTTATTTGTCCACTATATTAAAAATAGTTGTGTAACAATATTTGTCTAGTTTGGAAAATTAAGAGATAATTTATCATTTTGTGTGTTATTTACCCTTATTATTAAATACTATTCAATATCTAATATATTTTTCAAAATATTAAATTTAATATATTCAAAAATTAATGTAATAATATTATCCATATTATTTATTGTTTTTTTAAGGTGTGTGTCAAGCGGCAACTATTGTTAGAATATATGTGGAAAAAGAAAAGAAAAAATCACTTACTCCTATAATGGAACTTCAAGGCATAAAAGTGACAAAATAAAACTAATAAACAGTTACAAATTGAAACTTTCTTTTTTTCTATTTCAAAATATTTATTGTGACAAGAACATATTGAGAACATGAATAAACAAAAAGACAATTCCATTCCATAAGGAAGTCACGTTATTTGTTTGCTAGTTAAACTTAGCTTAATTAACTTTATTTCTTCAATCAATAATCTATACCTTTTTTGTGGGGGATTAATTTTTTTGCTCTTTTGTGTTTCAAGTAGGATGTCCATTTTTATGCATTGGTTTCTTTCCTTAATGAACTATAGATTCAAAAGCAAAAATTGCTTTCACTCTTATATACAAACAATGTGCTATTGAATTGTCGAACTAAATATTTACAAACAATAAGAGCCATATATCCAATTTTAGTTAAATTTATTGTGAAATAAACAAAACTAGTGGACCGAGTTTGTCA
This sequence comes from Solanum etuberosum, assembly GCA_029582245.1. NCBI lineage: Eukaryota > Viridiplantae > Streptophyta > Magnoliopsida > Solanales > Solanaceae > Solanum > Solanum etuberosum. The sequence goes on from JAJONR010004103.1 coordinate 26,839, forward strand.
CATCGGGCTTGTTTAGTGTGGGTTACCTCTTTTATATGGTTTGAAAGCTATTACATAAGAGTGATGGTTTTACCCTGTGCGCACTCAAAAGATAGCAACAACGGATTTTCTTTGTCATGAAAAAAAATATGTAAAGCAGAAAAGTAAAAACATTTGAATATATCATTTTCCCACTATTTTTGCCTTTCATCATAACAATAAAAGAAGGGAAAAGGCAAAGAGGGCAATCATGGAAGAGATTGACTAAACTAAATTTCTCCCTCCTTTTCTTGACTATGCATCAAAATAACAAGATAAGTGAGTCATGGTTCTGATGGAACTTGGAAGGGCACATAGAGGGACCAATATATGTTACATGTATCTTTCATTCCCTAATATTCACAAAAAAAAAAGATGCATAATTATGTCAAAACATTAAACACTTAATAAAGAAGCTTTGATTGTACCAAATTCATTTAAAATTAACAAACAATATAAAGTTGATTGACATGAACAAGAACCAAATTTTAATTATAAAACTAGCAGGAAAGAAAATTAAAAAATATTTAGAGTGAAGGACAAAAAGAAAACACTTAAAAGTATTTTATTTTTTATTTCATGCGTGAACTATTATGTGTGTGAGTTTCCTAGTTGTTTCTATTACCAAATGTTCATTGGAACACATCTCAACTCATACACATGATATTTCAGATATGAAACTCAAAAAAAGAAATATTTTAATTTGCGTTTGACCCTCTCATTTATAATTCACCTAAAACCACAACTAAATAGTATAAGAGGTTGTGAATAACGTTTGTGAATACTTAGTAAGAACTAAGGAAATTTAAAATGTCATAACTAAGAAGTTAAAGTGCAATTGTTGGACTTCTAATTCTGCCTTTTACGTAAATAAAATATGATTATATAATTAGATTTCAATTAATGTAGGAGTAAAATAACAAACTACATATCTATAGTTCAGATATAAAACTCAAAAAATCAATATATTTTGAATTTGTTTTTTACTCTTAACTCAATTATTTATGAATAGATTGAAGGGAAGGAATATTAGAGGAACTTTCATGGGTATATATGTTTCTTGGAAGTTAATCAATAAACCAATCATGTGAAGATGGTGTAGAGGCACGAGCATGAAAAGTCATGTTACTTTTTGGTACTACTACTACCCACAGGGTAAACAGAATAAACACAGTTAGATTATAGATTCAATTATTATTTAAAAGATTTGCTTTCCCCCATTTTGATTGAAGCTTCCTTTTGTGATTACCTAGGTGAAATAAAATCTTTAACTGTCTGCACCTATTTATAAAATTCTTCCACTAAAAAAGAAATATACATACATAAATCAACAGTTATGTATGATAAGGTAAGACTTAGCGCTTCTTATTTGTACTTATTCATAAGTTTTCATTTTTATTTATAATAAAACACCAGTAGATAATGTCTAGTGAACAGTTACATATGGTGTACACCTTAAGGTATACCATTCACATTTTACATACATAAATTTACATGTGAATTGTATATCCCAAAAGTATACAACGTACTTATTTACTAGGTATTTTGTAATTATTTTTCTCTGAATAGCTATATTGAGTGTAATACATTTTTTTAAAATGGACATTTTCGTATAGTTTTTGGCTGCCTAGGCTGCTAGGCACTCCTTTAAATGATCCATTTTGATTAGCTAATTAAGTTACGACCACAACCATATCATATAGCACTTTCATTAAACGCTCACAAATGAAGTCAATATCGTGGTTAATAAAGTGAGTGAAAATCATAAAAATCATAGATCAAATTTTCACAAAGATAAAATATGCTAAATACAACTTCGTGGCGTTTTAGTACAATTTTACCTTTATTATTTAAATAAAAAAGAGTTTTACGCAATCAAGAAACTACTAAATAACTACACCATCCGCTCCGAAAAGAATGTCAACCTACTATAACAAGAAACAATTTAATTTTAAAAATTCTCTTTTACCCTTAATTAAATGATTTACAACCACACAAATATCTAAAGGTTGTTTTAGACCACAAGTTTTAAAGTCTTTTTTTTTTCTTAAACACCGTATCAAATTAAATGGTGCCACATAAAATGAAACGGAAGGAATACGTTATTTTCAAAGTGTATATTGAGAGTAAGTAAAAATGCATCTTACTTTCCAAGAACGAGTAATTTTCTTAAGAAATGTGTTCAAGCTAAAAACACTACTTATTTTGAAACAGATAATATAATATATATAAATAAAACTTGTACCTAAAAGAGGATTAGAATGAAATGAGGAAATTAGTATAATAATGCAAAGAGGTAACATTTGTATGATTGATATTTGAGAAAGAGAATAGAGGAAAAGACAAAATGTAACATCAGAGCAAGCTTCCTTCCCTTTGGCTATGGTTTTGATGGGGTATATGACTATACCTTCTCATCCACAACTCTTCTTTCTTTCTCTCTCTCTCTTGAAATTAATTAATTTTCCTTTTTATTATCTATAAAGAATCTTATAATTTTGCTTGGTTTCATTTGTTTTCTTGTGTATGGCTTTTATTGAATATAATCTTGCTAGCTAGCTATGAGCTATAGCAGCTTTCACTCAGACCTTTAGTTTTCTTGAACAAGATAGGGAACTTATAATTATTACTCTTTGCTTTCCTCTTTCTTACATCTATTCTTCTTTTACCTTTTGTCATCTCTAGGGTTTCAGACAAAGCAGCCAAAAATATATATATAAACAACAAACTACATCTCTTACAATACTACTCTTTTATTTTATTTTTTTATTTTTTCAAGTTTATGAGAGAATGATAAAGGGTATGGTAGGAGATGATAGTATGTCAAATTTAACAAGTGCATCTAATGAAGCAAGCATATCTTCAACCAATAATAGAATTGAAATTGGTAGTGTTCTCTACCCACAACTACAAAACATTCAAACCCAACCACCTCCTAACAAGAAGAAGAGAAATCTACCAGGAAATCCAGGTACCTATATACTATTACTCCATCCATCTGTTCCAAGTAAAATTTCGAGAGTCAACTATATGTTTTTCCTTGATCAGAATTTTTTTATATATTTTGAGTCGTTAATTATTGTAATTTAAAGTTTATATATTCGAATTCACAGTCAAAATTTAGAAGTTTGAATCTCGAAGTTTCAATTATGTCACGAGACAAATAGAGTATTACTTTTTTTGGTTGGCTTGGAATTCAATACATAAAAAGATTTAAAGTTATATACACTATTAGTATGTTATAGCAATTACTAAACTCTCTCTATATATATGTATAATTAATTAATTTTTGATGTATTAGATCCAGAAGCAGAAGTTGTAGCATTATCTCCAAGAAGTCTATTGGCAACAAATAGATTTGTATGTGAGATCTGTAACAAAGGATTTCAAAGAGATCAAAATCTTCAACTACATAGAAGAGGACATAATTTGCCATGGAAGTTAAAGCAAAGAACAAATAAAGAGGTGAAGAAGAAAGTATATGTGTGTCCAGAACCATCATGTGTACATCATCATCCATCAAGAGCATTAGGGGATCTCACTGGGATTAAGAAGCATTTTTGTAGAAAACATGGTGAGAAAAAATGGAAATGTGAAAAATGTTCAAAACGTTATGCAGTTCAATCTGATTGGAAAGCTCACTCTAAGATTTGTGGTACAAGAGAGTATAGATGTGATTGTGGAACCCTTTTCTCTAGGTATGCAATTTAACTATTTATTGCTTCTCAATTTCCTTCTCCTCTTCAATTAATTTAAATATTTGCGTGGTTATAAATCCTTTCAGTGAAAGTAAAAGTGAAATTTTAAGGTCAAATTATTTCTAATTATAAAAAAGTGACATTCTTTTTTATATAAAAATACTTCTACATTGTCGTTATTAGTATATAGATATTAAATTTTTATGTACAATGCTTCTTCAATCAATTAGGAATCGTGTGATATCTGATTAGGAGAAATATTACACATGTATTAGATTTTACATAAGTAATACCATATTTAATTTGTAGTTTGTTCAATTAGGACTATATATAAAATTAATAAAGAGTTTGGTTTGCAATTTATAAACGTACCTAAATTTATGTATAATTTTATGTAAAATAAAATGATTAATACATAAATAACTAATCTCTATATAAAATAACACATACATTTCTGCATAACTAATTCATATATAACTAATATCTACTGATCGAACTTAGCATTTTGAATCAAAACTACCTAAAAGACACCGAGCAAGCAAAGTTCACGTGTGTAAGTTCATGTGTACAACTGAATAAATGAGTTTGTCTATTTGTGTATCTCTATGTGAGAGTGATAATAGAGGGTCCACACTTTGCTGCAAAAGTAATTTGCATAGAAAAACTTTACTGCAGATTCGTATTTTACTACTACAACTAATAATAATAATAAATGTAATGTCTCTAAAGCTAGAAGAGATAAAAGTGAAAGAAAGAAAAACACAAAAAAAGAGAACACTCAATATTCAACTATTCATCATGTGTGATATCTTTATTAATTTTTTTTTTTTTTGGTTCTTTACACAGGAGGGATAGTTTCATTACACACAGAGCCTTTTGTGATGCTTTAACAGAAGAAAGTTCAAGAACAATAATTCCACCACCAAATTCTTCAACTTCTCATCACCTTAATCTCCATACACTTCAAAACTTCCAAATGAAACAAGAACAACAACAACAAAGTAACGACCTCTCTTCTCAGTTATTCATTCAAAACCCTAATAGCAATAGCAGTAACATCTTTGGTGCACCACCTCCTCATATGAGTGCAACTGCATTGCTACAAAAAGCAGCACAAATTGGAGTAACTTCTTCTTCTCATGCTGCTAATAACATGAGCGCGACAACTTTTTTCAATCCTACTACTAGTACAACAACTGGCATGGCAATGTCAGGAGCAGGAGCAGGAGGAGTAGTAGGTGGTTGTGATATAGCGTCACGTGAATATCATCCGTTTGAAAATAATAATTATAATAATAATACAAATACTGATTTTGTTACTGGTAGTACGTCTTTTCATGATTTTGGTGCGAGTGTCACCCCTGGGTTCATGGAACAGGTCCATGACATGCAAAACATGATGGCTACTACTGCGCCTTCTTTGCCATGTACAAGTTTTGATGAAGGATTTGGTCGCGGCACACATTTGATGAGACAAGGTAAAGAAAATAATGAAGGGTTGACAAGAGATTTCTTGGGTCTTAAAGCATTTCCACATCACAGGGATTTTCTCAATACTACTACTACACCTGCTGCTCTTCATTACATGGGTTCTTCTGCTGCTGCTGCTCCTGATTCATTTGATCAACATCATCAGAATCAAAGTCAAAATCAATCACCCTGGCAAAATTAGTTGTACTATGATTTCTGAATTTAATTTAGACAACAATACTTAGTATTATATTTTGTTGTTGTTTTGTGTCACTTTTGGAAGGGAGCTAAGCACCCCTCTTAACTTGCTTTTTATCTATATATATTCATCTTTTCAGGTTCAGTTCAATTCCTTTTTTATTCTTTTTTTTTTAAAATAAAGAGTTTATGTTTGATGTTCGAAATCAAATATTGGTTTCATGACACTTATTGCAAGGTGGCGCTCACTTACCTAAGAACCAAGAAAATCACCGGATGGATCACAAAAAGATCATCAGATGGTATATAGTTTCAAAAATTCATGTTTGGGGGTTAATTAAGACTTCTCTTAGTTTAGGTGTGCATTTAATAAAGTGATGTAGTTTTAATTATTAATTCTAATTTCATTCCATTTCGACACCTGTTTGATGTTCAAAACTTATTTATTTTCTCTGCAATAGTATTAATGTAATGACCCGCTCCAATCTTTATGGGTAGACCAATGGTGAAAGAATCGGGTCAGACAACTTTTTGGGTAGAGACTTAAAATTCTAGGCTAGGCCAGTCGCAGACGAAATCTGAGCAGGGTGAGATCTATGGAAATCTGAGAATGAATTGGATGGTGTGTCTAAGCTTGGATCAGGTTTTCTACTAGGTAAGACATTGATGAACCTATATGGTCTTTCGAAATCAAATTCGGGTGAGTAAAACTTCTGGTATCAAACTTAGTGTGAAGGGAATTGTATATAATGTCAAAGGTCGAAGGTATGTTGTGAAATGAGGGCTTCTGGGAAGGTTTACGAGTCTTTGATTCCATGCAAGCTGATATAGCGGGTATCACACCACTATAGTGGGTGGGCTGCTATGGTGACACCGCTAGTGGGTTGGGCCGCTATAGCAGGGAAGTCAGATTTTAATGCAGAAAAGTTCTTAAAACTTCTTATTTTCTGCACTTTGTTCTTGGGAAAAAGGAAGGTCATTTAGGGTAGGTTCCATCAGTTTTTCCACCAATCTCTTCAATAAAGATAAGTAAATTACTCCTTTAACTTTAATTTATTCTCAAGCCTTAGAATCTAGAGTGTTACTCTTGGGAAAGGGTTTTGACTTGAATTAATGGTGGGAAAAGCCCTAGTTTGGATCAAAATGATCATGAATTGGCGGGGGCTAGGATTTGGTTATAATCTGGGTATTGTTAGGCCTTTATTGATTGATTATTGTGTTTTTATTATTGTTTAGCTCAAGAACAAGTTAAGACATTACAAAAAGGAAAAGCTCAGGTTCTTTAGAGTTTCAAAAGCTTGATTCGAGATAGGTGATAGTTTGTTTGTTTTCCAAAGTATGTAATGTGTGTATGTTAACTTCTTTGTAGTATTATTTGTGTGATACATATAAGGGAAACTAGAAGGCTAATGTGAAATGACTTCATGTGATGATCTAATACAATGAACCTGATTATTTACTTGCGGTTTTAAGTCGGTTGTTCATTGTGATTGTGCATACTGTTTGTGATCGATAATTGGCTTGGGTACCACGTCGGTACAAAATACTAATAGTTAGCTCAGATACCACGCATGTTATGAATCATTAATGGTTGGCTCGAATACCGCACTGATAAACTAACAATTTGTGTGTGGATTCCATGAAATGACTAGATATGTGCATTTTGTGATCTTGTGGGATATGTTTCATGCATTGGTTAAGCCAAGGTGTAACACCTCGGATTTTCAAAAAAAAAAGGAAAAGGTTGGATGAATTTTGTCTATTGGTTCAGTCCTACGAGACTAGTCTACGATTCATAGAACTTTCTACGGGTCGTAGACCAGTCTCGTAGAAGGGGAGAAATAATTTTTAAGAATCAAGTTTCTGAAGTTGAGTTTACGATTGAACATGACAGTCTGTCGAATAGTCTATGGGTCGTAGGTACATCTCGTAAGAAGGTCCCAGACTTGGTGAAATTTCAAGGTCAAAGTTGATTTCTACGGTTGGAGTCTACGGATGTATAAAGTTCTACGGGCCGTAGACAGGTTTCGTCAAAAGTGGTCAAAATTAAGGCTTCTGAACTTTTCTACAGTTGACCAGGACGGTTCGTAGAAACTAGGTCCAAACCATAGAAGGGTTCAACAATTAATTTTAAGGGATTTTTGGGTTTTTTTCTAAATGTTTTAAGCCTATGCTATGTCTTTTTGGACTCTATCCTAAGTCCTATATAAAGATTTTAAGTCCTAAATCTACCCACTTAAAACCCACTCTCTTAATCCCTCAAAATCCAACCAAATTCATTCTCCCAAATTCTCTCTCAACCTAAGGAAGAATAAAAAGAAGCTAGGGTTCACTCCAAGGTCTTCAATTCACCATTAATCTTGAGCTTGGAGTATCAAGGTATGTGGGTATTCACCCATGGAGTCCCTAAGGTTTTAAATTTGTCAATTCAATTTCAATTGATCTATTTAGGGTTCTTCTTAATTCTACATGAGTTTCATTCAATTATGATTTTTACTGTTTAAATATTCTATGGCATGATTTGATATAAATTACATGATATCTAGTTGAATTTATATGAATCCAAACATGATCCGTGACTTCCAATTATGAACCTATGAAAAACTCATGAACCCATGAACTATGAATTTTGAAGGATTATGCATGTCTTATGAAAATGATGTTTATGATGATAGAGTGCTTTTATATGAAAGTATCAATATTGTTGAGAAAGGTTTTCTCACATACGAATATGATCATGATTGTGAAAGGTATTTCTCACTTATGGATTCACATTGGTGAAAGATTTTCTCACCTATGCTTGAATTGTAATTTAAAGAGTTATTCCTTGTTTTGATTTTTAGATGTTGATTGGTATTGATCATTGTTTCTCCTACGTTATAATGATATTTGACTTTTATCTATTCCCCTGGGATTTAGACTTAGCACCGACAAAATTTGAGGTGGAGGCCCAAATAGGGTAGTCTCTAGTAGGAACCTCTAGTCCCTAACTATGTGCCCCCGTAGTATTGTCTTAAATGACCTAGCTAGTGGATCCACTTTAGCAAAAGATGATATGTACGGATGCTACCTTGGCAAGTAGAATCCCCTTCTTTCGGTACGAGGGATATACCAAATTTCATGACATAGCTGATCTCATGATTTTATTATCGGTTAAATCTAATATCCCACAAAAATGAGTATGTTTATTCAAAAGCATTCTGATGTCTCTTATTTTAAATGTGCTGACCATATTTAATGAGTTATGTGTTGTTGCTTTTTTAAAATTTCCAAATGTTCAAATGTTGGCCATGCATTACATGTTTAAACTATCGATGTCATCATGTCTATTTATGCATATTACCCCATATTTTATACATTCCATGTACTAATGCATACTTGTGCCTACATTATCTCATTAATGTAGGGTCCGACACTCTTACCTCTCACACTCGTGGCTAGTTGATCATTCTACCAGATTCAAAAATTGGTGAGTCCTCATGTTCCGAGGACCGAGAAACATTTACTTACTTTATGTCTTTCTAGTTTTTGGATGATGTATGTGGTGAATGAGTTACATCCCAACCACTCTGTTTGATGTTTAGATGGCTTGTTGAGACTATGTTAGATTTCCGCTTTGTCAAACTCTTTTATGATATAAGACTACTACTTTTGAAATCTTTATTTTTATTATCTTGTATGATGTATGCTTACTGGCTTGTGTAGAGTCTTTCGAGATTCTATACGTCATGTTGCGCCTATGGTATACTTTGGTTCGTGACAAACTTAGTATCAGAGCGCAAGGTTTCAAAAGGTCGTAGAATGTATCACAAGCCATGTCGAGTAGAGTATTGTTCATGAGTATGAAGCACATCATACTTATGAATAAGAGGCTATAATATGTGTAGTAAATTCCACTTCTTTGATCATTCTAAAGTCGTGCGATAGAGTGTAACTCTATATGTCTCTCTTCTAATCCTTGTTTGATGTTTTTCATGATATAGCCCCTCGAAGAGCATACGTTAGAAGGATTATGGAACAAGAAGCTCCTCAAGCTCTGGCCATTCCTTTAGCTGAGCAATTGACTCATGCTAAATTCTAAGTCATTTTCCAAGTGTTAGTTCTAGTTATGACGGCTTAAGCCAATAGAGAGGCTAATGATCATGTGAACCCAAATGTGAGTACGACGGCGACAAGGATAAGGGACTTCACTAGGATGAATCCTCCGAAATTCCATGGTTCCAAGATTGATGAGGATCCTTAAGAGTTCATTGATAAGGTTTACAAGATAGTGGGAATCATGGTAGTGACTACTCTTAAGAAGGTGGAGTTGGTCGCTTATCAATTTAAGGGTGTTGCTCAAGTTTGGTTCAACCAATGGAAGAAAGAGAGGGCGGTTGATGCAGGTGCTCTTGATTGGGAGAAGTTTAAGATTGCTTTCCTTGATAGGTTCTTTCCCCTTGAGATGAGGGAGGCAATGGTACTTGAATTCATTAACCTTCGTCAAGGAAATATGAGTGTGAAGGAGTATGCCTTGAAATTACGCAATTGTCCAAGTATGCTCCTACTATGATTACCGATCCTAGGGCAAAGATGAGCAAGTTTGTTTCGGGAGTGTCTGAAATGGTGGTTAAGAAATGTCATACCGCCATGCTTATTAAGGAAATAGACATTTCTCGTTTAATGATTCATGCTAGATAAATTGAAAAGGAGAAACTTAAGGAAAGGTCTAGGGAGACAAAGAGGGCAAAGACCGATGATGGTGACTTTTCACATCAAGGTCCGATAAACATGGTCGTTCTAGGTTCCGACAAAGATTTTCCGATCAAAGTTCCTCCAATACTCTGGATCATAAGTTCAACAAGGAAAGGGTGTCTAAACCTAAGCCTCAAGGAGGAAATAGTGGTAGAAATGGATCTTCGGTTCCCACATGCCAAAAGTATGGCAAGAGTCATTTAGAAAAATGATTGATGGGTACGAATAATTTTTTTGGTTGTGGTAAAAGTGATCACCGTTTGAGATATTTCTCATCTAAAATTGATAAAGGAAAAGATAGTAGGCAATCTTTATCTAGTGGTTCGGTTTCAAGTGCTCCAAAGCAAAATCTATTATATGGACTTCAAACTCGGCATGATCAAGAGGGTTCTCCCGATGTTTTTACCGGTATGTTGAAAGTCTTTTATCTTGATGTTTATGCTTTGCTTGATCCCGATTCTACTTTGTCTTTCGTGACGCCATATATGGCTATGAGATTTGATGTTTCTCCAGATGTGTTGTTCGACCATTTTTATGTCTCCACTCTTATTGATGAATCTATTATGGCTAAGAGAGTCTATAGAAATTGTCATGTCTCCTTATCCCATAGAGTAACTCATGTTGATATCTTAGAGCTTGATATGTTGGATTTCGATGTTATTCTCGGTATGGATTGGCTCCATTCTTTTTATGCTTCTGTTGATTGTAAAACCCGCGTGGTTAAGTTTCAGTTTCCTTATGAGCCCGTCCTAGAGTGGTAAAAGGGAAATTATATACCTATGGGTCAGTTTGTTTCTTGTCTTGAAGTTAGGAAAATAATTTTTAAGGTTTCCATTTATCATTTTGTTCGGATTAGGGATATGGATTCCGAAACCCTTATTCTTGAGTCGATCCCCATTGTAAATGAGTTTCCAGACGTGTTTCCTGATGATCTACCATGTATTCCTCCCGAAAGGAAAATAGACTTTCGTATTGACCTTCTCCTAGATAGGAAACCTATCTATATTCCTCCTTACTGTATGGCTCCGGTAGAACTTAAAGAATTGAAGGATCAGTTGAAAGATTTTTTGGATAAGGGTTTCATCCGACCGAGTATCTCTCAATGGGCTGCTTCAATTTTATTTGTTCGTAAGAAGGATGGTTCACTTCGCATGTGTATTGATTACCGATAATTGAACAAGGTTACCATTAAGAATATGTATCCTCTTCCAAGGATTGATGATTTGTTTGATCAACTCCAAGGAGCAAGCTATTTCTCTAAGATTGACCTCCGGTCAGGTTATAACCAATTGAGGGTGAAAGAAAATGAAATTTTGAAGATGGCTTTTAGAACTCGGTATGGTCATTATGAATTCTTGGTAATGTCATTTGGATTGACTAATGCTCCGGCCGCATTCATGAATTTGATGAATAGAATGTTTAGACAATATCTTGATATTTTTGTGATTGTGTTTATTGATGATATCTTGATTTATTCACGAAGTGATGATGAGCATGTTGAGCATTTGAGGATTGTGTTGCAAATTCTCAAGGATCATGAGTTGTATGCTAAATTTAATAAATGTGAGTTTTGGTTGAGATCTGTGGCTTTCCTTGGTCACATTATTTCTGGTAAAGTAATTGAGGTTGATCCTAAGAAACGGTGGTGGTTAAACATTGGCCTAGACCTCTATCCCTTCGGATATTCAAAGTTGCTTGGGTTTGGCCGGTTATAATAGAAGGTTTGTGGAAGGGTTTCGTCGATTGTCTCTCCATTGACTGAATTGACCCAAAAGAAAGTTAAGTTCTTAAGCATGTGAAAAGAGTTTTCAAGAGTTGAAAGATAGGCTTACATCTACTCCAGTGTTGACTTTACCGGAAGGCTCCGATGGGTTGGTTGTTTATTTTTATGCTTTAAGAATCAGATTAGGATGCGTTCTTATGCAAAACGGGAAAGTCATTGCTTATGCTTCAAGGCAACTTAAGATTCATGAAAAGAACTATCATACCCATGATTTGAAATTATAGACGTTTGTTTTTGCCTTAAATATTTAAAGACATTATTTTTATGGTGTCCATGTTGATGTTTTTATCGATCATAAAAGTTCGCAATATGTGTTCAAGCAAAAGGATCTAAACCATCGCCAAAGAAGGTGGTTTGAGTTGCTAAATAATTACGACATAGTGTCCTCTATCGCCCCGGTAAGGTAATGTAGTAGCGAATGCTCTTAGTCGACTATCAATGGGTAGTGTTGCACATGTTTAGGAAGATAAGAAAGAGTTGGTTCGTAATGTTCATAGATTGGCCCGATTGGGTGTTCGGTTGGTTGTTTCTAAGGAATGTGGTGTAGTTGTTCAAAATGGTTCGAAAACATCTTTTGTATCGGATGTAAAAGCTAAGCAAAGTCTTGATCCAATTTTGGTTGAGTTGAAGGAATTGGAGCTTAAGAAGTCTGTTGAGGGTTTCTCCCAAGGGGAGATGGTGTGCTTTGATATCAAGGCTGTTTGCGTGTTCCCAATGTTGATGATTTGATGGAATTTTTTTTATCGAAAGCCCATAGTTCTCAATATTACATTCGCCCGGGAGCCACCAAGATAGATCGTGACTTGTGGGAGGTCTTTTGGTAGAATGGGATGAAGAAGGATATTTCAGAATTCGTGGCTAAGTGTCCTAATTGTCAACAAGTGAAGGTTGAGCATCAAAAGGCGGGAGGTTTATCCCAAAGATATCAACATTCCTACTTGGAAGTGGGAAAACTTAAATATGGACTTTATCATTGGTTTACCCCACACCCGGTGACAACATGACTCGATTTGGATTATTATGGATCGTATGACGAAGTTGAATCATTTCATTCTCATCAAGGTTTCATATTCGGTGGAAGATTATGCTAAGTTGTATCTAAGGGAAATGGTTAGGTTTCATGGGGTGCCCCTATCAATTATCTCCGACCGTGGTGCCCAATTCAATTCTCAATTTTGGAAGTCTTTCCAAAAAGGTCTTGGTACCCGTGTCAAGCTTAGTACGACCTTTCATCCTCAAACTAATGGAAAAGCAGAGCATACTATCCAAACTTTGGAAGATATGTTGAGAGCTTGTGTGATTGATTTCAAGGGTAATTGGGATGATCACTTGCCTTTGATTGAGTTTGCATTTAATAATAGCTATCATTCAAGTATTTTTATGGCTCCATTTGAAGCTCTTTATGATAAGAGGTGTAGATCCCACATTGGTTGGTTTGAAGTTGGTGAAGTTGGTGAAGTTGGTGAAGTTGCTTTGATAGGTCCCGAGTTGGTACATAAGGCTATGGAGAAAGTTTCGCTTATTAGAGAGAGGTTGAAAATGGCTCAAAGTCGACAAAAGTCCTATGTCAATGTTAGAAGAAGAGATCTTGAGTTTGATAGTGATGAATGGCTTTACATGAAAATTTCACCTATGAAGGGTGTAATGAGGTTTGGAAAGAAAGGGAAGCTTAGTCCGCGCTATGTTGGTCCTTATCAAGTGTTGAGGCGGATAGGTAATGTGGCTTATGAATAAGACTTGTCCTCCGATTTATCATCGGTGCATTCAGTATATCATGTATCTTTATTGAAAAATGTATTGGTAATCCGATGTCTATAGTACCATTAGAGAATGTTGGTATAAAGGAAAGTCTTTCTTATAAAGAATATTTGGTTGAGATCTGGACCGACAAGTTAGAAAGTTGAGGAAATATGAAGTTGCATTTGTAAAGGTGTTATAGAGGAATCAAATGGTAGAGGGTGCTACTTGGGAGGCCGAGGCCGATATGATGTCCCAATATCCTCATCTCTTTCCCTTTGACCTTACTTTATCTTGAGGTATTTAGCCTCTCATGGTTCATTCTTGTGGATTCATGTGTCTTAGTCATTTTTCGTGTTTTTCTTATGCATGCGTGTATGTTTTATGAAAAGATGTTCAAAGTATATGTTAGCTTGGAGTCAATTTTCTCTTTGATTATGTGCATATATGTGATTGCATTCATGTTAGGTTGTTAGATCTCTTCCCCTACCCTTTTTATGTTGCCTTGAGTTCCATTCGAGGACGAATGTTCCCAAGAGGGAGATATTGTAACACCTCAAATTTCAAAAAAAAAAAGGAAAAGGTTGCATGAATTTTATCCACTGGTTCAGGCCAACGAGATCAGTCTACAGTTCGTAGAACTTTCTACGGGTTGTAGATCAGTCTCGTAGAAGGGGGAAATCCCATAAAAAGAAATTGACGCTACAAACACTTTTCACCGGTAGTCCTCGATCGAAAGTTAGCTTGACTCAAGTCGACAGGCGATAGACAAGGTTGGGTGAAAGTACAAGGCATCATGTGGGATCTACGATCGACTGTGCCCGTTGTCGGCTCTCCTATCCGATAAGCATGTGCTTCCCATGCTGATCCTGCCCTTAGACTGGAATACAAAGCTTTCCCGGTATAACTACTGCTTGGAGTTGTGAATTTCCAGTTATCACACACACTTGGCGCGCTTGACTTTCTTCTAAATTCTTTTTTTAACCAAGTGTTCAAATGACAGTGTTTTGAAAATTAAGTTTCTGAAGTTGAGTCTACGATTGAATAAGATGGTCCGTCGAATGGTCTACGGGTCATAGGTAGGTATCGTAGGAAGGTCGCAGACTTAGTGAAATTTTAATATCAAAGTTGATTTATACGATTGGGTCTACAGATCGTAGAAAGTCCTACGGGCCGTAGACAAGTTTCTTCAAAAGTTGGTCAAAATTAAGGCTTCTGAACTTTTCTACGGTTGACAAGGACCTACGGACCGTCGGTCTAAACTGTAGAAGGGTTTGGCAGTTAATTTGAAGAGGCTTTTGGGTCTTTTCCTAAATGTTTTAAGCCTATGCTATGTCGTTTTGTACTCTATCCTAAGTCCTATATAAAGATTTTAAGTCCTAAATCTACCCACTCAAAACCCATTCTCTTAATCCCTCAAAACCCAATCAAATTCATTCTCCCAAATTCTCTCCCAACCTAAGGAAGAAGAAGAAGCTAAGGTTCACTCCAAGGTCTTCAATTCACCATTCATCTTGGGCTTTTGAGTAGTAAGGTATGTGGGTATTCACCCATGGAGTCCATTCCTCCATAGGGTCCCTAAGGTTTTCAATTTGAATTGATCGAATTAGGGTTCTTCTTAATTCTACATGGTTTTCATTCAATTATGATTTTATTGTTAAATTTTCTATTGCATGATGTGATGTAAATTACATGATATATATTTGAATTTATATGAATCCAAGCATGATCCATGACTTCCAATTATGAACCTATGAAAACCCATGAACTATGAATTTTGAAGGATTATGCATGTCTTATGAAAATATTATTTATGATGATAGGGTGCATTTAGATGAAAGTATCAATATTGTTGTGAAAGGTTTTCTCACATACGAATATGATCATGATTGTGAAAGGTATTTCTCACACATGGATTCATATTGGTGAAAGGTTTTCTCACCTATGCTTGAATTGTAATTTAAGGAGCTATTCTATGTTTTGATTTTTAGATGTGGATTGGTATTGATCATTGTCTCTTCTATGTTATAATGACATTTGACTTTTATCTATTCCATTGAGATTTATACTTAACACCGATAGGGTTTGAGGTGGAGGCCCAAATAAGGTAGTCTCTAGTAGTGACCTCTAGTTCCTAACTACGTGCCCCCGTAGGATTGTCTTAAATGACCTAGATAGTGGATCCACTTTAGAAAAAGATGATGTGTACGGATGCTACCTTGACAAGTAGAATCTCATTCTTTCGGTATGAGGGATATACCGGATTCCATGACATAGCTCTCATGGTCTTATTATCGGTTAAAGTTAATATCTCAAAAAAATGAGTAATTTTCTTCAAAAGCTTTCTTATGTCTCTTATTTTAAATGTGTTGACCATATTTTATGAGTTATGTGTTGTTGCTTCTTTAAATCTTTAAATGTTTAAATGTTGGTCATCCGTTACATGTTTAAGTTATCGATTTCATCACATTTATTTATGTATATTGCCCCATACTTAGTACATTTCATGTTCTAATACATATTTGTGCCTACATTGTCTCATTAATGTAGGGTTCGACGCTCCTACCTCTCACACTCGCGACTAGTTGATCATTCTACCAAATTCAAGAGTTGTTGAGTCTTCATGTTTCGAAGATCGAGACGTATTTACTTTTTTTTATGTCTTTCTAGTTTTTGGATGATGTATGTGATGAATGGGTTATGTCTCAGCCACTATTTTTGATGTTTAGATGGCTTGTTGAAAGTATGTTAAGCTTCCACTTTGTCAATCTCTTTTATGATATAAGATTGCTACTTTTGAAATCTTTATTTCTATTATCTTGTATGATGTATGCTAAGTGGATTGTGTATGAGTCTTTCAGGATTCTATAGGTCATGTTACGCCTAGGGTATACTATGGGTTGTGACACAAGGTTTGTGATTGGAAATCTGTATTATGTTGTGAATGTCGGTATATATATTGGCATGTGTTACTGCTCTGTAATTACTTGTTTACATTCATGTTTTGGAACTGACAGTATGATTCTATCAGTACACGGTGGTTGTGTATTGATTCTACACTTTTTATTTCCTTTCTTAGTATAGGGCATATTCAGACTGCTGCTTCGAAACCTCAGATTTGAGACACATGACCTTCAAATCCTAGAGTGAGCTACTCATTCGGGTTGCCATGGGTTCTTCTCAATTTCTTTGTCCATTTTTTTAGACTTAGACATTTATTAGACTTTAGTTTATTATTTTTTTGGTTGGGGTTGTATCCCCTTATTTCAGATACATAGAGTTGTGGTACTATGACTTTTACATTCTAGGGCGGTTTAATTCCACAATTGTTTTGGAGAATTGATTTAAATTTATGGAAACTTGATCATTTATTTGTTTTTAACTGTTTCCTTGTGATTTATAGGATGCCTTGTCTCTTAAAATATTTTGACGGGTTAAGTTTGGGTTAGTAATTGGTTCTCCCACAGGAGGGTAAATGTGGGTGTTATTCACGACTTGTTTGGATTGTGACAAAGTTGGTTTCATAGTCCTAGGTTCGTTGATCTCGTGGTACCAAAATGAATCTAGTAGAGTCTTACGGAATGGTAGAGAGACATCTGTACTTTTCTGCAAGAGGTTAAAAGACTTTAGAAAATTATCTTTTTTTTTCCTTCGTGCTATAACTTGATTCCAATTGATACTAGACACAATGGTGTGAGGACAGTAGCTCCAGCGGTGGATCCAGCAGCTCGAGGACGCGACAGGGGTAGAATCAGGGAAGAGGTAGGGGACGAAGGAGAGCAACACCCATCAGGGGTGGAACTCAGTCAAGGACTGGACCAAGGAACGCAACCCTACCTTACTCCCAAAACCATGCTGGAAAAAAAGGTTGAGCTAGACACTTAAAAAGATGATGATGTGAGGAGCGATTTCAGAAACTCAAGACCCTTTTGACTATAACACCGAGTTAATATCTCAAAAGATCACTCAACTTAGGGAATTTATCTAGCAAAGTCATTGAACTTTGTTTTGTTTCAGTAAAATCACTCAACTTATGTTTTTGTATCAATAAAATCACTCAACTAAATTTATCATTACTTAAATATATGAAATTATTTTTATTGATTTACATGCAATTAGCCCCAAATTCATTCGCAGTTCTACTCATTAACCTAATTAAAAAAACAACACTTCTTCATCTTCCTGCAACCTTCATGTACATTTTGAGTCTGATTTTAGTTATTGTTGAAGAAGTCCCCTATCCAGAAATCTTTGCATAATTAAGGTAGCAATATTGGCGACCCATTTCAAAGTGGCACGGACAATAACGAAAATATGTTGCACAACCTGTTACCAACATGAACAAATTGGCGGTTATCTATACTAATGAATCAAGAACCATCAATTTATCTTTTAAGATTTTGGGTTCCACTACCAAAAAATTCACAATCTTTCGTAAAATCTGAAGCTAAATAAAATAGGGGTGTCAATTTATGTGTAACAAAATAGGGAAAATTTGTGTGGAAGTGGAAAAATATTATGAAGATAATATGGGAAGAGGAATAACGGGACAAATTAGAATTTGGTTTTAGTTATTGCTGAAGAAGTGTGTAGATTTTTATCTGGGTTAATGGGTAGAATTATGAAAGAATTTAAGTCTAATTGCATGTGTAATTGTGGATCAACAAAAATAATTTTATATATTTACTGAATAATAAATTTCGTTGAGTGATTTTTTTGATACAAAATCATAAGTTGAGTGATTTTACTAATATAAAACAAAGTTCAATGATTTTACTAAATAAATTCTCAAAGTTGAGTGATTTTTTGAGATATTAACTCCTACAACGCCTATCCTAACATTGCCAGTATAACACCCGTATCCTAGAAAGACCAACCAACAATCATTTCAGAATTTGTAGGTGCCACCGACGGGTGTCACCTACGGACCGTAGGGTAACCCAGGGACCGTAGGTGGGGTCCGTGGTTGTCCACCTGCAATACCCTCCCAGAACTCCCAAAAAATTCAGCTAAAGGTCAACCTACGCTAGGACCAACGAACCGTAGGTCAGACCACGGTCTGTGGTCCAGGGCCGTATGTCGGACCCCCAGATTTCAACTCCAGTCGCCGAACGACAGCCGACCAGAACGGACCATCGGTCCTGCCACGGTCCGTCGGTGACCCCGACAGCTTTTAAGTCAGGGGTCGTTTGGTCTTTTCCCTATGCGTTGGACCCCTAAACTACGTCGTTTAACCCCTAAACTATGTGATTTTAGTCAGTTTTAGCCTAGAAACTAATTAGAACCTAACCTAATTAATAATTCACCAAAAATTCATAAAACTCAGAGCGAAAGAGGAGAAAGAGTCGACCAAACCCCTCTCCAAGAACGCATTATATTTTCATCAGTTTCAGCCCCGAAATTGAAATATTTCTCTGTGGAATATGTCATCAAGTATGTGAGATTTCACTAGTGGGTTCCTTTCGCCCATTAGGTCCCTCGAATTCAGTCAGATTCTAGTGCATTTGACCAGGTTCCAGTTACATTTCCGTATTCAGTTTTAGCATGTTATGTACTTGGTCATTGCATTCAGTTAGCTCAGTATTCAGTATATTTCAAGTACTTCCATATGTTCAGATTATATCATTGATTAGTATGCTTTATTCAGTTATGTGTATATCGTTCAGCTTTATCTTATCCTGCATGCTCAGTACCTTTCAAGTACTGACGCATACTCTGTGCTACATCTTCTCGTGATGTAGGTTCAGGTCCTCAGCACCCAGATCACGCATAGATCAGTTCCCAATCTCCAGTTCAGCAGCTTCAGTGGTGAGTCCTCATTCTTCGAGGATGATATACATGTTTTCAGATTTAGTCTTTTATTTCAGTTTCAGTTTTTACTAGAGTTAGCTGGGGACATGTCCTAGCATCTCTAGTCAGTTAGAGGCTTATTTTAGACATAGACAGATTCAACTTTAGCAGTTGAGTAATAGTTCAGTATTATTAAACTCTCATTCAGTATTTTATATACTCAGACTCAGATTGGGTATTCCCCATCATTTAGTTATCTCATGTTTTAAGCTTCCGCACAGTATTTCTTTTAAGTATGCTTATGATATGCCAGCTCAGGGTTAGCTTAGGGTCACTCGTAATCCTAGGTCCCGTGTTTACGTCCAGGGGGTAGCCTCGGGGCGTGACAGCCAGTAGAAGGTAAGGACTTTAATTTATTATTTATTGTGACGCTTCACATTCGGGCTTGAGTGACGTGTTGATGTAGGACAAAAATGTTATAGACTATGATTGAATGTAGATGAAGAATCCTCCATGAATGTAAGGTTAGGATGAAACCCCATATTCTTGAATTTTCATGAAACCCCAAGAACTCTCCATGAAAGTATTTCAATTTCTTGATAATTCTTTTATCCAAGAATTTTCTAAGATTTTCTACATGAAATTACGAATGATTATTGAAAGAAGAAATTATTATGTTGAGAGCTACTTTAATGATTTTCTTTATGACTTCTTGACAACTCTGTGACGATTTCTTATAAATTCTTATTTTATGAACCCTAGAACTATGAGTTATGAAAAATTCCAAATTTGAGACCTTATGATGCTATCTTATGATTTCTCTAACTCTCTTATTATGATATAATATATGCCTCTCATGAATGTAAAGTTGTGATACATGAATTTAAGTCTTATGATATGATGATATGGATTAAAGCTATGAAGTATGGTACTTGAATGTTATGAATATGAACCTTTAGACTATTCCATGATTTCATAAGCTTAAGGGAGCTAGATAGTAACCGAGAAGGCATAAGTTTAAATGACGAACGCTTGAAACTATGTTTGTCGACGTACGTTAAGAATCGTCTTATTTATGTCCCTGGTAAGGGTTAGTTATGGATCCACATGATATATAAAACATATGTCTCAAACCCGAAAAGGTCTGAGATGACTTAGCTCATCGGATCGAGATTAGACTTCATGCACTCACATGGTGGTTTATGTCGGTTACACTATTAGACTCTCATAATGAACTAAAATATGATGAAAGAAATACTCTTAAGGTAGTCTGAACGATTTCATCTCTTAACTTTCGTATGTTATGATTATTATTATGTGAGCTGCTTCTATTGATCTAATATGTACATTATGTTTCTTTCTGCCATTTTACATACAATATTATTCCATATGTACTTACATCTTTTTGCCGGGGACGCTGCATCTTTTTTGCCGGGGATGCTACATCTTTTTATCGATGCAGACTCATATACACAGACACATGATCAGACCGCTCACTGGGTTTCATATCTTCTACTATTGGTGAGCCCCTTTCTATTTCTGGGCTTAGTCTACATTTTTGGAAGTTATGTTTTCTTTTAATGTGTATTGAGGGTCTTGTCCCGATTAACACTATTCAATTGTGTTTAGAAGCTTCATAGATAGACGAATAATTATGTTACGTTTGGACCTTTGTGTCCTTTGACAATGGTTTTAAATTTCTATGACTTATGATATGAAATTTGTTTTTTTGTGAAATTTGTCTCTTCAAATGCTTTCAAATGTATTCTTCCGCTTATGTTTAGATGTATGCTCATGTCCAATACCATGTTATGGGTACGCTCGGACCACCAATGACATCGAGTGTTGGCCACCATGATATAGGCTCGGGGCGTGACACAACAATTACTACTATAGTATATGATTTTGTACGGAAAAGAAAACTCAAGAATTTTCAATAATTAGTACAAAAATAAGAAATCGTTGATATATAAATGGAAAATCAATCTATTCATAAGAGTTGGGAGTATTGTAAAATGTCCGATTACATTAGTAATTTGTATTTTTTTTGTAGTTGTTGTATAGGAATTTCTTTATTTGAAGTTGAGACGAGCAATTAGCTTCGATTTACTCTGGACTTGTAATGTTTGCACTGATGATTAATAAAAATAATTGTTAATCGATAAAAAAAAAAATTTGTTAAATTTAATAAAAAAATTATCTTGTATTGTCTTTTTAACCGAAAGGTAACAATTTACACAATTTCAAAAGTTTAAAATTGTTCTTTCAAAATGTAAATAGATAGTTCTTAAAAAATGTAGATAGAAATTATTAAAGTATATGGCAAAATGGATAGAGTTCATTATTTTTTAGTTACATATTCACAGGGGCGAAGCCAACATATTGTTAGGGGGTTCATCTGACCCCCTATCGGTGGAAAATATTACCATTTATATATGGTTAAAATTATATTTTATGTATATATAATAGATGTCGAATCTCCCTCGGTTAGTTCGTGTGTTTACTTCTTCAGATTTTGATCCCCTTATTAAATATCTTAACTTCGCCATTGCATATTCAAGCTTCAATTTTTTTTCATTGAGAGTGCTTTTTATTTAGATAGGTTTTATGTAATGCGAATTTAAATTTATCAATTTAGTAAATAAATATCATCAAATATCAAATAATTATATAAAAAAATTAAGAAACTACGGAAGAAACAAATTGTAGCATGGGGATGTAGATCTCTTCTTACTATATTAGATACGAGAATCTCTGCTAGCATGAACTCAAATATATGTGATTCCTTTCATTTTAATTTATGTGATCTAAATAGAATTTGGAGACTCATTCAAATTTTATATAATTTAAAAAATATTTTATATTGTTAATTATTGTAATCTATAGTACATTTTTCTTTCAATTTTCGAATAATATATATTACTCTTTTTGTCCCAATTATGTGAAATTCCAATAGTCAACCCAATTTCTTTTATGTCTTTTAAATATTTTCAAGTTGTTAATTATTGTGATTTATAGTACTATTTACGTAATTTTCAAATAATATATGTTACTTCCTCTATCCCAACTTATGTGACACCAATAGAATTTTGGGAGTCAATCTATTTTTATACGTCTTGTAAATATTTTAAGTTCTTAATTAATGTGATTTATATCAGTATTTTAAAAGATAGTGTTGGGACTCGCTTCGGGTTCTACCAAAATGCCTTGAGACTCATGTGTTGGGCTTAATTCTGTGAGACTTACGCTCTAAGCGCCCGATTGTATGTCCTAAGCACGCTCAACGCCAAATGCTCGGGGGTCGCCTAACATATCTTATACAAATTATGTGTTAAATTCTTCAGTAAACATTGTTTACCCTCACAATTCTTTAATGAATGAATTATACTTAATAATTTTTTCATCTATAAAAATAAGAAGATTGAGAGTAACTCAAATAACAAGTTGTAGTATCACATATTTACTATTTGGTAACACTGTGAGGGTGATTATGTATTACGTAACATTTCTTTTAAAAATTTGTAGCGAAATTTTACTTTTTCATTTATCATTGGTCTTCATGTTTATGTCATGTCATATTTTATTATTTAACTATTTGAAAGTAATTTTATTTTTATTCATGATGGAGTGATGTTTTTATTATAATACTAATAATTTTTATTGATTGTTTTCTTTTAGGGGGTAAATTATCTAAGTATGATAGTAATATATTTTTACAAATAATGATTCTTTTATTACTACAAAGTTAAGATATTAGAGTTGATTTGCATCTCATAATAATTTTTATGTCATTACATTATTTATACTTGTAAAATCAGATTGGAAGTTTTATTTTCTATGAGTTTTCTTAATAATGTTTGTAATTACTTTTATACTATTGATGTATTTTTATAATTTTTAAATATTATATTATTTTACTATATAGTAAATTAAAATTTAAAGATCGCCCCATGCTAAGTAAAACTCCCCGCCTCACGTCCCCACCTTTTAAAACTCTGATTTATAGTACTTTTTATGTCACTTTCAAATAATATTTGTTACTTCCTCTGACCTAATTTATGCAACACCGATAGAATTTCGAAAGTCAATCGATTTTTTATATGGTCTTTTAAATATTTTAAGTTGTTAATTATTGTAATTTATAGTGTTTTTACGTAATTTATAAATACATAACACATTAAAAAGTAAAATAAAATAAACAAATTAAAATTAAAAATAAATACAAAAAAATGATATATTATCTTCGACAAAAAAACAGACAAGAACTTCCCGTCGTTTCTATACGAGTAAAGTAAAATGTAAATAGAGGTGCTCTTTGACGCACGGTGAGCAAGTTAGCACCTCCAAATACGAGTCCCCCAAAAAATATTTTTTATCAAACATTTAAAAAGTATTTCTCCAGGAAGAAGAAAAAATCAACCTTCCCTTACCAGTTTCCACTTTCCCCTGCCTCTCCCATTTTCGATCACCAAAAAAATTCACAAGGAATCGTAGTAGGAAGCATCAAAGAAACTAGATAGAGAAGAAGAGGAAGAAGATTTTGAGGAAAAAGTGAAAAGGGGTTCAAGAAAAGATCAATCTTTCTTGCTTAGAGATGGCTCTAATGCGCCTTCTCACACAGGTCTCTTCTTTTCACTTTTATCAGATCTTTCTTTCAAAAGATGTAATCTTTCTTTCATTTGGTTTCTGTGATTTTTGTTGGGTTTACTTATAATTGGAGATTTCTTGGTGTGTTCGGTTATAAAAACCCTAATACTGGTATTTTTATATTTGTTCAGTCTTCTTCTTAGTATGATTTTTTTTTTCTCCTTGCTCTCTCCTCTGTTATGCATTGAATTTTACTTTTATTATACAGGTTGAAAGGCAGCAACCTCAATTGAGGCAGCTAAGCAATTTTCTCAATAGAACCTATCTTACGTCTAGAAAGGCGATTGGAGGTGCAGGTATGCTTTAAAGATTTTGTATATACGAAGTGAGAGGCGTGTTTCCTTCTTGTAGAGATAATAGTGTTTGATGGTTGACAAATATTAAAAAAAAATGGCATGGTTGGATTCATGGAAATATTGCTTGTTATTTGTACATAATTTTCACCTAGATGTTTCTGGTATCAACAAAGAGTCGAGCCTCTATATTATTTAGACTGCACTATGGTCATACCTACAATGTCTAGAACGCCATAGATCCATACACTGATAAATGTTCTCTACAGTACACCATACTAGATTGGATTCTACTAGCGAGGCAAAAGCAATCAAGAAAAGGTTTTGGCTTTTATATTCAGAGTTGGTATAATTCTTAAATCAATACCAAAGTGAACAAAAAATGTACCCAATTAAGAGTCTTTAAGGAAAAATGGGTCCAGCTCGTCACACCGGGATTGCCTA
This sequence comes from Solanum etuberosum, assembly GCA_029582245.1. Taxonomy (NCBI): domain Eukaryota; kingdom Viridiplantae; phylum Streptophyta; class Magnoliopsida; order Solanales; family Solanaceae; genus Solanum; species Solanum etuberosum. Next base: position 51,651 of record JAJONR010004103.1, read on the forward strand.
GTGCGGGTTACCTTTCCTGTGTGGTTTGCGAGCTATTGCATAGGAGCGAAGTTTTTATCCTGTGCACACCCTAAGGGTAGCGGCTGCGGGTTTCCCTTGTCATAAAAAAAAAGAGTCTTCAAGGAAAGCCTCGAGGATAGCATATTTAGTATTAAGTTGCAGCACACAAGGTACTATAGTAGAATGTGAAAAAGAGCAGACAGTATTTGAGGTCAAAAAGTGAGCAACTTTAATAATGAAGACATAGTTGACAATGTTGGTAGGTAGAAGAGTGGCATAGGATCCCGATTTGGCTAACGTATGTATGAAAGGGATATAGTTCTCTTATTGAGGTAGCCTAGTGGTCAATGAAGTGGGTGAGAACCATGAGGTCTCAGCTTCAAAACCCAGCAGAGATAGAAAACACTGGGTGATTTCTTCCCATCTGTTCTAGCTTTGGTGGGAGGTGGCAAGTATCTCGTGAAATTAGTTGAGGCGCTCAAGCTGGTCCGGACACCATGGTTATAAAAAAATAAAAAGTTTTTAACTTTTTACCTTATATCACCCTGCGCAAACTGCTTTCACTTAAAGATTTCTTGCTGCTCATACTTATTTTAAAAGTAATAATTGTTACTACACAGTAAAAGAGAAGTGAGAATTCTGGTGAAATCTCTCTACAGTGTTGGTCTCTTTAGTTGCATGTTGCTGAGAAGAAATTTGATTTTCCACTTGAAATTCAGTTATGATATCAAAATTATGTCCATTTTCTGATAAGTAGGTTTCATAGTGTTGACGTTCACGTTCCCTAGATTTTACTTCATAGGATTTTTCTTGTGCTTACAAGAGAAAGTTGAAAAGCAATTTATGAGTAATGTGCTTTGTGAACTATGCATCTTCTTGATGCCCCTTTGTAATGAAATACCTTACTTTATCAACAAAAAAAAGTGCTTATGAAGGTGAAACTAGCAATCTCTTTAGTTTTGTGCGATCACCTTTTTTTCTATACTTCCAAGTCTTTTGAGCCTTTGAATGAATGAAGAATTCATCACCTAACATGTTAGCCTCTACATTTTTTGGCAAATTGCAGACGAATAGCTGACATTTAGACCTTCTGACAGTTTGTTGAATGAGTAAAATGTACATTGAATGTTGCAAGTTAAAAGTTTTGAAGTCCTAAAGAAGTTTCTGGCTTCTTCTGGTTTAATCATTAATGTTTGCGTTGACTTTTTGTTGCATTTGATAAATTCTCTTTCTAAATTATTATTACCTTACTGACATCTTGGCAGAGTATGTTGTAATCCTCTAGTGTGTTCCTTTGTGCAGTACATGGAGCTGGAAGAACCAAGGGAAGGTTTCGGTCAAGTTATGTTGGCAGCCTAGCCCGGCGGGTACGTGAATCGGAAGAAGCTACTGATGCAGCGTATCTGAGAGAGCTATATCATAAGAATGATCCAGAGGCAGTCATAAGATTGTTTGAAGGCCAACCTTCACTTCATTCTAATCCAGCAGCACTCTCTGAGTATGTTAAGGCACTGGTTAAGGTTGATAGATTAGATGAAAGTGAGCTGCTCCGGACATTGCAGAGAGGTGAGACCTAATAAGAGTCTATCTCTCGTTAGCTTGGACTGTTGATTTGGCTTGGCGTTGAGAATCAGTTATTTTACATTCTTGATTTTGGGGTTTCTGATAAGTTGATAGGAGATATACTAATTAGTGTCTGACTAGTGGTCTTTCAGGGATTAGCGGTACTGCTAGCTCTCATGCAGAAGAAGCAAATATAGGAGCTCTTTCAGCTTTTAGGAATGTTGGCAAAGCTACAAAGGATGGTGCTCTTGGTACTCCTAATGCTCCTATACATATGGTGGCTGTTGAAGGGGGTCATTTCAAAGAACAGTTGTGGCGTACTTTCCGGGCTCTTGGATTGGCCTTTCTCTTGATTTCAGGTGTTGGTGCACTCATTGAAGATAGAGGAATCAGCAAAGGTATCAAAGCTCTGTAGTTTTTTCTTGGTCTTCGTTGAGGTTATATGATTTGTCTATAAAAATTCTCTTCTTGTTAATGATGTTAGCTGCCTCAGGACTTGGTCTAAATGAGGAAGTGCAGCCGACCATGGAAACCAATACAAGATTTGCCGACGTTAAGGGTGTTGATGAGGCGAAAGGGGAGTTGGAAGAAATTGTTCACTATCTCCGAGACCCTAAGGTGAGTTAGTATGGGAGGTTTATTCAGTAACCACCAGAGCAATATATTCTCCTGTCAGCGTCAAAACTAAATAAGAAATTTTGTCATTTGTGTCGAAGTCCTTGTCTGTCAGTAAAAGTAATGCTGGAAGGTCTGATATTGCTCTTGACATTACATCTGAGATTGGAAATGCAGGGCCCAAGTATATCTCTTTTAATTTGATCTGCCCTTTCCCACCAAAAGTTCAATGAAGATGGAAATGACCTGAGAACCTGACAAGGATATAAGTAACCTGAGACAGTGTTATCAAAGGCGAAAAGCACCAAAAAGCTCTAAGGTCCGTTGGGGCTTTAAGCACAAAGCGCAAATAAAGCACGGGCTTTAATGAGAAAAGGCGTAAAGGGAGAAAAAAATACAAATATATTTGTTTAGTCCAAGTCTAATAATTATAAACATGAATGACAAATATATGAACAAAGAAATTGAAAAAAGATTAAGATAAAGTGAAATATCACTTGTTTAGTGTCACCTCTTCAAAAGAGGCTCATTGACAAGGAAAAATATGTCTTAGAACCTTGATAATGACATTGAACCGCACATAAAGCGACACGAAGTGCTCATCACATTTTGAGCCTCGCTTCAGGGCTTAAGTGTGCCTTTGACAACACTAGCCTGAGAACATCAATCATCTTTTGTTAGTTATATGTACTAACTGTACATTTTTCCTTTTTCTTGTGAAAAATGAACATGCAAATTGGCAGCAAGCACTTCCTCCCCTCGTTGTGTGGAAAAGCTTCTAAAAGTCTATCATTTGTCAATTATATCCCTATATGTTAGGTGTTGGGGGGAAAGGAAGGATAGAAGAACTGACAAAATGATTATAAGGGTTATTTCCCTTGAGTTAATACGTAGCTTCTCATCATTCAATTCCTCAATTGGATTTCCACATGGTTGAATACTAAAAATACCAAAAATTTCAGTTATCTGAAAAATGACCCCTAATTCTTCTTCTTCTTTTTTTTTTTTTTTTTTAAGAATGGTAATTTAATGTATAACCAAGTATACTACACAAGCAGTGTAGTCCCCCAAAAGTAAAATAGAATACTAGTAAACTTCCTATCTGTATGGCTTGTTGCATACTGTCTAGAACATCAAAAATTATCTTCAGCTTCCACTAAATTATTCTTGTTTACACCAAAATAATGAAGGGGCTAAGCAGTTCATCTTCAACTTCTGAATACTGCTGTGTTTGTCTCAAAACATCTCTGATTCCTTTTTCTCCAAACAGTCCACCAAATGCATGCTGGGACGATTCTTCATCTCTCTTTCTGAATGGTTACATGCACATCTCTGCTCCAACTATTTAGCACATCCAATATACCTCCTGGCATCACCCACCTAATTTCCCCTAGGTTGATAATTTTTTTGCGTATCTGATCTGTCCACTCTCAATGTAAAAAAAGAGGGTTGATTGTCTCTGCCTGTTCTCCATAGGTAAAATCTGGACCATAACTGGTACCGCCTTTTTATCGGATTATCTGGTGTCAGCCAAAATGACTCCCATTCTGATTACCGCCCCGGATATTATATCGTGTCGTTCCATGTACTCTTTAAACTGAGCCTATTGCTATTGATTCAATGATCCCTATAGGACGTGGTGGACGAGAACTAATTAGTCTTTTTTTTATTGACATGAAAAACATGTAAGGAAATGGCTCCACGTGCTGTAATTCATTAGTTTAGAGCAGTATCAAAGTGTTTCAAAGGTGGGATTTTCTTGATGTAGGTTCGTCTCTGGCCTTTAAGTTAAATGAAGAAAAAATGTTAGTTAAATTCCCATCTTTCTAAGCTTTGGGGACAGAGTTAATCAATACTTGTATTGCTGGGAGGTGCACACAAGTACCCAATGGATTAGTTGAGGTGCATGCAAGCTAGAGCGGACCATCGTTTGTAGGTTGACAGCTTTCAGTTAATATTTTTAGTTAGTTGGTAGCTTTCAGTTAATTAGTAGTAGTATTTGGTAGTATCTGCTTGGGAGTTGAACAAGTTGGTCTGCCACATAGCTGAGCCATGTGAGGACTTGGGTGAGAATCAAATTAATTGGTTAGTTTGACAGTTGCATTATATTAATTTAAAAACTTTTATCCAATACCAAAAACAAGTATGACCAATTTTACTGATTGGAACCTACCTAATTCAAATTAGAAGCACCATCATGATCACATTTCCGCTGGTAAATTCCTGTATCTTTTTATTTCATTTATTATCAGGCTGAGCGACGATACCCTTGGGGCGTAAAAGAGGAGACAAACTAGTATAAGAAGGCTTTCCAACCTCTCCGGTTCACCTTTGGTCAACTTTTCTGAAAGGGAAGTTGGTGACAATTCTGATTTTTGACTCACACTCACATAGCAACATACCAAAGTTTTTGTTCTGTTGCTAGTATATGACTTTCTACTTTGGTTGGTAATTGCATTATGACTAAATTGTGTCAATATCTTTTTAAATCTTATATGTTTCCCTTAATTCTCCTTTGTGTTTGCTTACCATTGACCTTTTGGCTCAGTCTTGATGGGAGCTTTTCCAATGATTTGTTTTAATACTGTGAGGTAGATGTTTTTACAGTTCCTTATTTTGACATTTGCAGCGATTCACTCGTCTTGGTGGCAAACTCCCAAAGGGTGTGCTACTTGTTGGTCCTCCTGGAACCGGTAAGACCATGTTGGCAAGAGCTATAGCAGGAGAAGCTGGGGTTCCCTTTTTCTCATGCAGTGGTAGTGAGTTTGAAGAAATGTTTGTGGGTGTTGGAGCCCGTAGAGTAAGAGACCTTTTTGCAGCTGCTAAGAAACGATCACCCTGCATTATATTCATTGATGAAATTGATGCCATTGGAGGAAGCCGTAACCCAAAGGACCAGCAATATATGAGGATGACTTTGAATCAGTTGCTTGTTGAGCTGGATGGCTTCAAACAAAATGATGGAATCATTGTGATTGCAGCCACTAACTTCCCAGAGTCATTGGATAAGGCACTGGTGAGACCTGGACGATTCGATCGCAACATTGTTGTACCAAATCCTGATGTTGAAGGTCGGAAGCAGATCCTGGAATCTCACATGTCAAAGGTATTGTTTCTGGACAATGGGACATCTCTATAGACCCTGCAGTTTCTAGGTCATTGCCCTCATGAACTATTTGTAGTGATACACGTCTATTCTTATGCTTTTCGAATAGCTGACAGATTTTCTTTATGACTATATCTCTTTTAGCATTTTAAACAAGAGATTTGTTATGCATGTACACATTGTCTTGCATCCTTTTTTCTATTGATGAATCTAGTTTTATTGACCTATACTGTGAATTGATTGAAGTATTTGAAGACAAGATGCCTTTGGAATTAGTCTGACCTTGTACAATTGAGTTGCCTACTCGTGAATGTTCATTGTACATATCTTCCCTTGTGGCATTTTTTATCCATCACATTTTACTTTGACATTGTTGTTTAGCAGCACCTATATTTATGTGGGTTTAATCTTATAAGAACTTTGCTACCATGTCAAACTGGAGTTGGCAGCCTCAAAACATTCCTTTGTTTCCACCATGCATGGTTCATTTTGACCATCTTTCTCAGGTGGATTGTTAACTGCAGATGCAACTGCAATTTTCAAGGGTTTTACTTAGCATCATTTCTAATCTCTGTCAAAAACGTTTCCTATCTGGCAGGTAGTGAAGGCAGATGATGTCGACCTTATGATCATTGCTAGGGGGACTCCTGGGTTTTCCGGGGCTGACCTTGCCAATTTGGTTAACATTGCTGCTGTGAAGGCTGCAATGGAAGGTGCTAAAGCTGTAAGCTTGGCTGATCTAGAGTATGCTAAGGACAAGATCATGATGGGAAGTGAGCGCAAATCAGCTTTCATATCCAAAGAGACAAGAAAGCTTACAGCCTACCATGAAGGTGGCCATGCTCTTGTGGCTATTCATACAGATGGGGCTCTTCCAGTGCACAAGGCAACCATTGTTCCACGTGGAATGGCTCTTGGTATGGTTGCTCAATTGCCAGAGAAGGATGAGACTAGTATGTCCCGTAAGCAGATGCTTGCTCGGCTTGATGTTTGCATGGGTGGACGAGTTGCTGAAGAGCTCATTTTTGGAGAAAGTGAAGTAACTTCTGGTCCTTCTAACGATCTCCAGCAAGCAACCAATCTAGCCAGGGCCATGGTTACAAAGTTTGGTATGGGCAAAGAAGTAGGGCTTGTCACCCACAACTACGATGATAATGGGAAGAGTATGAGCACTGAAACGAGGCTTCTCATTGAGAAGGAAGTAAGAGAATTACTTGAAAGGGCTTACAACAATGCGAAAATGATTCTCACCACCCATATCAAAGAGCTTCATGCTCTTGCCAATGCATTGCTTGAGCAGGAAACGATGACCGGAAATCAGATTAAGGCCCTGCTTACCCATGTCAATTCTCAACAAACACAGCAAAAGAAACCTCAATTAGTCTCAGAGGAGAGTCCATCACAGTCCAATCCATCTCCTCCATCAAATCCGGCTGCTGCAGCAGCAGCCGCCGCTGCAGCTGCGGCCACTGCCGCAGCCAAAACCAAAGGCATTGCTCCTGTAGGATCTTAGCATGGTAACTTGTTGCTAGTTTTTATCAATCCATGTGCATATAGTGGATCATTCTCATGCATGCTTTCCACCCTTTCACTGCTATCAAGAAGGTGATTAATGTATTTGAGGTGAGTTTAGAGGTCAACGGAAATAGTAGCAGATAAATGGCATATCAATATTGTCAAGTGTGTCATTTTTAGCTGACCTCTTTCTTCTGGTGTTATAAGCCACTTAGCCGACCTTTACAGATCTTAGTTTAATTATCTGCAGACTCCAATTTGAGTTTGAGTTGGATATTTTTCAAGAGTATATTGTAAAATTAGGAGTGTCACAAACTTCATAACTTTCCAATAATGCAATTACTGGTTACCTACCATTTCTTTTGGCTTTTAGAAGCTGTTTAGGAGTTTTTTAGTGCAGTATTTTTCTTAATCACATAATTGTCATTTGAGGGATCATTTTTTTTTCTTTTCTTCCTGTAATGTGGTTTGCTCAACATGTTTTAGTTGTTTTCCATCTTTAGATAAACTGATGTGTGGTATAAGTTTTATGTAGTTCTAAATTTCTATAGATTTTTTCTTTTTAAGAAATCAAAGTTTACATCTGTACCAAAATAAGATGCTTCGATAACTCAACTTTTTCCAGAGTTTATGTAAACTTTTCACTTTGGTTCATAAGATTATTTTATGTTGCATTTGCACTTGAAGAGCAATTTAATTGTTTTGCCTCAATATTTTACTTGCTGTTACTCTTTTAAGGCTCTTATGCTTTGATATATTTGGTGCTACTGCAATAGTTAATGTGAATAAGCAAAAGTTTCTTGACCATCTATATATTTTAACTTAAAAATTGAACTACATAGAAAGATCTTCGTTATAAGGTTTATATATTTGATTATATAGAAAGGTTTCTAGACTGTCCACGATTATCAAATTCACTTCTGACTAATAATATATAAATTGCTCTAAAATGAAAAGAATTTATGGGATTTAAACTATAGAAAGTAAACACCTTATAGAACTTTTAAGATTGTAGCAAGATATTTTAAATTAAACATTATGTATGTTGCAATATTTTTCTGTCTTGATTGTTCTTGACGCGAACTTTAGCATCTATAACAATTTTTATTGATTTGCATTTTAAAGCTGGAATAGGAATCTATACGAACTTAGGGGGAGAAGAATGAAAAATCCTCTCTCAAAAGATCATTTAATCATAAGACATTATGTAGCAAAATCAGTCAGTTTTTTTTAATAATAAAATCACCCAAATTCAAAATTTTCTTTCTCTCGTAAAATCACTAAACTAAATTAATCATCATATTAAAATATAACATAGCAAAATAAATTAATAATTTATGCCATGTAGATATGAATCTCATCAATTAGACAAAAAATATTAAAATGCAATACCCTATAATTAAAAATAAGGATATATTTGTCATTAATTTAAGAAAAGAGAATTAAATAAGCTATTTGCTTTAAATAAAAAAAAATGTAGAGTCAATGGGGTTTTAGCCCATCTGATACGTGAAAGAGAAATGGCAAAATACCTTGGCAACTTTGAGGGAAATGCCGAAGTCAGCCATTGGAAGAAAAAAAAACAAAAGCAAAGTTGGTGTCTCGTTTCAGTAAAGGAGCAATTCACTAAAAAATTCAAGACATTGATTTATAAGTAAAGACAAAAGCAGAAGAGAAATGTAAGTTCTTAAACTTAGTTTATAGATTTGTTTTGAATATTCCATGGCTATACAATTGGGTTGAGAGTTATCAAACAATTTTTTTAAATTTTTTATAAATGGGGGAGGGCATTTAATGATTGGAATGTAAATCTTTTGTATTTCGACATACAACAAAGAAAAAAGGTTGGGTAGTAAGACAATTTTGGCTATTAAAAGCATAATTTTTAAATAATTTTGGGAAGAACCTTGAATGAAATAAGGATCTGATAAGCCGGTATTATAATGGGGTTACTCAAAGTATGAGTAAATATAGTTCGACGAAGTGAGAATCATTCATGACATATTATGGGTTGGGTATTTGAATTTGTTATGAAATAACTTAAACGAGATTTTGACCAGAGATCGATATAATGTGATTGTAGATTAATTGGAGAGGGTAATATGGAGTGTTAGTGGTGACAAGTTTGGTATTTCAAAACGAGTACGGTGATTAGTAATCTTACCATAATTTGTGTTTTTATAACTTTCATGATTTATACATCATATATATCTATATATATATAAATAAAAGAGAACCTTAGGCCCGCCTACGTGGCGCCACCACAGACCAGGATTCCCTTTTAGTTTATTTATTTCTAAAACTAGCCTTCTCCTTTCATGAAAAGTTGTGACTTTTATGAAAAGTTGTGACTTTTATGAAGAGTTGCGACTTTTATGAAAGGTTGTGACGTTTATGAAAGGTTGTGACCTTTCCAAAGGGTTGTGACTTTTCCAAAGAATTGTGACATTTCCAATAAGGCACAATAAGCATTTGTTCACACTACCCTTTGTTGTATATAAATAGAGGGATTTCCTCTCATTTTAAAACAACGAAAATTCTGAACTGCTTCTTCTGCACAATTAAATATTAGTGTACTTTGCTCCTGTTGAGTGGCTTATTGACACCATTATTTTTGTATCAATACGTTGGTGAATAAAATCGTTCCATCCTAAGAGGATCTAATTCTTTAAACCTCAGGTATTAGAGGGGAATAATTTTCTTAAGGGGACACTGTGCATTCAGTAGACTCGATTTTTTCCTTTCTATTTCATTCTTGTAACACCCCAGAAAAACCTTTGATCTAAGACTTGTACCATCCTTCGTAGTGAGTAAGTTTTTTCGAGGAATTTAAAATTTCTTAAGTGTTAAGGTCACTAGATGTAGCACCTTGAGTTCGAAAAAGAACTAAATTGGAAATAACAAAATCTAAAATTTTGCAAGTTATGCTTAAGTTATGAGTTTTAGGTCAACTTAAAATGACCATAACTCTCAGTACAAGATGATTTAGGTGTGCCATAAGATGAAAAATGAAAGTTCTTTGAATTATCTTTCCAACGCCACCGAGTTTGCTAAATTTCGAGCTCGTATGAGGGAGATATGTCCGTTTGAAGTCGGGCTGTCTAATTAAGGAAAGTTACCCAAAAATATGAGGGGTATTTTGGTCTTTTCCTTACCCAATCGGATTTAAGAGTTTTTAGTAAGGTTTTAGGAGTCTAAACTGATTAGAATTAGTTTCATCCATCCCCAAAAGCGTTTAAGGTTTTAGAGAGAAGATTCAAGAGGAGAAAAAGTTCAAAGTTTCAAGTGTTCGTTCAAAAAATTCAAGATTTCGCCAAGAACCTAGTTCTTTGAGGTATGTAAGCTTCCATAGTTTTGGGTTTGTTCACCCACACGCCAATCATGAGTTTCTTTTGCAAATCTATCCATAAATATTGAGCAATTTAATTTCTTGATGAGTTCTTGATAAGTGTTCTTGAAGTTTCCTTATCGATTAACTTTTGATGTAAGATTCTACTTGGGTCAACTTAAAACGATCATATCTCTTATAATATAAAGAGTTACATGAGCCATAACCTATGAAATTAAAGGTATTTGAATCTACTTTCCAACGCCACCAATTTCACTTCAATCCAATTTCTAAGTAAAAAGTTATGACTATTTTAGTAACCTATATAGTGCTGTTACGAATTAGCCGACGGAAAAACATTAAAAAGGGTTGTTTTTGTTTTCTTACCTCCAAGAAAACCCTAAACGAATTTCTTGACTAATAAAAGGCTCAAACCAATCAGATTTTTATATTTTAATCCATCATTCTCTTCTCTCTCAAATCCTAAGACAAAACCTTAAGGAAAAAATCAAAGTAGAAGACTCAATTCAAGATTCTTCCAATCTTTTTCAAGATTCTTCTTCAAGGTAAGTTTTTCTTCAAGAATTCCATTATTTTCAACTCAAATTCCTCCATACAATTAAGAATCACTAATGAAAATCATAATTCTTGGCCATAGAAATTTCAAGAAATTAATTCAAGAATCTCAAAAAAGGTTTTCTTGATTGTTCTCCTTCAAGCTAGGGTTTCAAGGCTTCTAATTAAGTTCTTCTTCAAAAAATTTCAAGAACCTTGTTCTTCTAGGTATGTAAGGCTATCATAGTGTTGGATTAGTTTGTCCTCACGCCCTATATTTACTTTCAAATCAGTAAAAGAAAAATCTAGGATTCTACCCCTAGATTTGAGTATTCTTGAGATAAGTTGATTTGAGTTCTTGAGTTCATGGTTCTTTTAAAAATTCTATTCCTAATTATTGAGTTTCTATATTTTTATTGAGATCCTTGAGTTGATTTGTTCATGTCTATAATTCAGCATGAACCCTATTTTGAGTTATAAATCTTGAGAAATTTTTCAAAGCCAACACATGAGTTTTAAACTTAGTTTTGAGTAAGTAAGTATGATTATGAGAAGAGTCGTATACACGAGTTTCATATTATTATTTAGACCTTCGAGTCGAGTCGTTCATGCCCATAAATTCAGCATGAACTCCATAATTTGAGTATCTTTGAGAGAAGTACTATCTTCAAGTTCTAATTAAGTCTTGAGTATTGAGTTCCTAATCCATTTGAGATTATATTCCTACTTATGGGACTACTACATGTTACTCATTAAGCCCTTGAGTTGAGTTGTTTATGCTCATAATTCCGCATGAACCCTATGAGTCGAGCAGTCTAAAGATGAGTAGTATCATTGAGTCTTGAGTTCTGAGTACTGAGGTTCTTTATTTCTATTAAGATCCCTGAGTTTAGTTGTTCATGTTCATAATTCCACATGAACCCTATGATTTGAGTTATAAATTTTAAAAAGCTTTTTAAAGCCAACACTTGAGTTCTTAAACTGAGTTTTGAGAAAGTAAAGATGAGTTTTGAGAAAAGAGTTTTCTAAAACATGATTAGTATG